>BQKZ01000047.1:176399-200900 GCA_036244855.1 Temnopleurus reevesii
AAAAAAAAAAAAAAAAAAAAAAAGAGTTCATGTAGAATTTGGATTGTTAGGCTGGAATAGGCTTTAATGTTTATATAAGGTTGCTTATTTCTTGCTAGAGATTTTTGCTTGATAAGGGTAATATACTTTTGAATGTATAAGGCAGTACGTGATAGTTCCCTTAAAGTAAAAACCTTATAAATATTGTTGTTTGTAAGATTTTTTTGTGAGAGGCAGTTACATATACCTTTGTCCGATCCCTCCATTGATAAATATTTTCTGTTTTGCTTTGTTTCACCCAACAGTGAGACATTCTCGGTGCAGGCCTTCCATTATGTGAACACTCAGATGATCAAATACCTTGATATGATGACAACTGATAAGAAAGAAGCAGCCGCGTGGTCTAAAAGGTATGTCATCTCCCAACCTCACCATGAAATTACAAGGGGTTTGATGAAATTATTGAAAAGGAAGATAAATTTAATCTATTCACCCTTGCATTTAGAACTTTTGTTCATTCACTTTTGTTTTGCCCAATGTATTATTTTTTATTTCATTTGCAATTTTAAGATACAAACTTAGTCTTACACTGCTGTATTTCTGAATAATTTGATTCTTATCTTATTTCCTGACATTCAATCTTCCTCTCTGCTGTCTTCCAGACTACATCTTGCCCTGAAAGCGTACCGTGAGCTCCTTGGTACTTTGAATGAGATGACTGGTCCCCATAGCAACCCAGAACTGAAAGAGTCTGCTGATGCCATCCAGAGTAACATCTTCTATGTCCTGGAGTACAGAGAAGTCTTCATTACCCTCCTCAAGAAATTCAATGAAGTCAAGTGCACAAGGTATGTTGGGTTCTTCATTTGAACCATTCGGCTACCATTACATCATATCAGCAACATAAGAATTACTTTAGACAGGACATCAAGCTCTTGATAGGTATTGTATATATTTCCTGTGGATTCATACATAAAATTTACCCCTGGAGAGAATTGTAGTTGTGCAGAAATACGGATGTACAATGAATATGGCACTTAAATTTCCTGCCTTTTTACATCTATAGGAAAGAAAGCAATATCTGAAACTTTATAATTAATGTTGATTTCATGAGTAAATGTTAACAATCTGTCTAGGGAATTTGTTATTTACTAACTAAAGCGGCGGTTATTGTGTTTGACCAAACGCATAAAATTGCAACTGGAGTGCTTTCATGATTATGCAATTTTGTATAAGAAGAATAGGTCTCTTGATCTCATATGAAATATTCAAACTTTATTATTTTTCGATAAAAATCTGTTTGGATCTTTGTTTGTGTTTTGTTTAGGACGTATCTGAAAGACCTGATTGAATCATCGCACATCTTCATGAAGATGCTTGAGAAGTACAGCAAGACCAAGAAGACACTCCTTGTTCAGGTGAGAAATCATTACCAACAGTCAGATTATTTGAGGGAAGAGCACAAATTTTGTTATCTGACATGAAGCCTATATTTCAGCAGTGATACCACTGATCTTTGCTATATCTAATTTCAAAATCATTAAACAAATCATTGTCTTCCAGGCATGATGATTATTAGGTCTCAATTATTTAAAGATACGAGTCCAAGTTTCTATATCTGGTATTTTTCTCTCTTTTTTGACATTGTCATATCCCACCTTAAAGTTTATATATTCGTTTGCAATTGGATGAGTTTAACCATTTCCTTGTTCTTTTATCTCCAGAAAAAGACCAAGAAGAAAGCAAAGCGCAGAAAACGTAAGTAAATTGAATTACACTCTCTGTATAATGAGGTGTTACAGAAACATCTGCAGTCAGGCTGACGCACCAGGGGCCTGTAACATAAAAGAGATACGATTAATCTTGCAATTAATTGCATCTCTTTGGTACACGTTTTGCCATAGACTCACGATAGATATTTATAGTAAGTTTTATTGCATCTTTTATGTTACAGGCCCCAGGGCCTAAATTCTGAAAACTGTTATCTCATGTGTTCAGAAAAAGGATGTTAACTGTCATAACAAATGCCAATTGCACAGTTTTCAGAATTTGGGCTCAGATTTCCACTTAAAGACAACTTTTCATTCATATAGTGGTGCAATTAAACCTGTCTGAAATCAAAGCAAAAAATGAACCTGATGCCATATATTCTTAATTTCTGTATTTATGCTGTACAAAAATTCATTTAAAAATTTGACAAACTAAAGCAGTCAGCAGAAAATTCATTCACAGTGTTATTCTCAAACCATAAATCTTTTGTTTTCACTGTGATTGCACTTGAATTTTTTCATGTTCTTTTCTTTGTGTAAAACTGAAAATTGTTGCAGCCATGTTCTCTTATGAATTGACTTCTCTCATTACAGGTCGACAGGCGCAGGAAACAGAGGAGACCCAGAACAATGAAGAAGAGGCAAACCAACTGACCCAGGTCTGGGATGATACGGTAGCTAGTGAACTCTCATCCATGCTCCAGGGGAGAGAAGATATACCAGATGATGTCGTTCCATTTGATGCTGCTTCTGAGATGCCGCTAGAGGAACAAAAGTAAGAGATTCACTTCAGAATACACAACAATTTGATTTAAAATCATGACTTTTTCAATCTGTTTTTTTGAAATGAATAATTTGCTGATTCACTAGAGAAATGAGCAATCAAAATAAGTGCTCCTATTATGGTAACTACACATTGATTACTTAGGGGGGAAATGTTTGTTTTCTTGTACATTTGATTTTAATTTTCTCTGAAAGGTACATTAAGCTACTTATTTCATTACACATCTTGTGAAAAAAAAAGGTTTTCTGCAGATATTTTCATCATTTACTTTTCAAAGAAACCTTCCTAAATCTTGTATTGTAGCAGTTTAGATAATTTTAGATTGCTGGAGAATGATTCGGCATCTAAGCTCTTTTTATTTTAGGTTCTTTTGTACATGTTTTCGAACTTTGAAATGTTAAAAGAATGCATATTTTTAATGTGATGCAGCATGTTGATAGCATCATATGATTATATTTTTGTCTGAACCTTCAGAGCTGATGCAATGGTGAGGATTCAGCAGTGTCTGAGGTCTGGTAGAGCTGGGGAAGGTCTGGCTTTGTTTAGAGCTGCAAGGTGAGTGAATTTTTATTAAATATATTGCCAAATGAGCCTCTCTCAAGGCTGGCGAAGTCTGGTTCTTGAAAAAGCCAATGTTTAAGCATATTTTTATTTTAGTGAATTGACTGAATTTATTAAATATTTGTACATTAGCTTGTTATTTTCATATTTTGGAAGATCTTTGTATACAAGTCTATTGGTATTGTACTTAGTGAAAATTTTGGCGAATCCATGCTCATGAAATTAGCAAAAGTAAGAAAATACAGCAAAAATTTCAGCTTGTCCATTATTGATTTAGTTTACAGACTTCCCAACTCATCAATTTTCATTCCTGTGTCACTCATCATGTCATTGATTCCTCATTTCTCATCAGCTTGAGTTTACTCTCATTCCAAGGACACTTCACACATTTTATTTAGTTGAAGGAACTGCTCTGTATGGTGTCATTATTTAATAAATCAATTGATAAAGCACTTTTGTTCATAATTCAATAAATGTCTTATTTTCATGACAAATATGATATTTCTGGCATTTTGTATCACATATGTTTAGAGTACTATGAATTATTTGATTTTATGGCTATTTTACCCTCATTGATTCCATTTTGTAATGATTGATGTCCTGTTTACTGAGCACCATTTGTTGATGTGTTTTACAGGGAGGTTTGGCCTGATGGTGATGTGTTTGGAGCAGCAGACATTGAACCTGAAGATGAGTTCATGGCTCTTAGAGAAGTTCACTTTACCAACCTCAATGGTAATGTATACCTCTGTCCTAATCATATTTTATCATTACTTAGAAGATGCTTTTGTTATGTCATTTGAGCATGCTAAATGTCGTTTTAACTTAATTTACTGTCCAGTACCGATGTTCCCTGTATGAAGAGAATAAATGTTGTAACAATTGTTGTCTGTGTTAAACCAAGCTGTAAAATATAGATTTTCTTGATCATATTGGATCGGTGTGAAATTGCTGCCAATATTCTGTTTTCATGTCTGGCAGAAAATGGAGGAAAAATTGTTGTCATCTTTCATTAGTATTCTACAGTAGTATTAATAGATGGTTAATGGATTTGTTATTTCAATTCTGCTGGTTTCACAAATGCAATTTTTTTTGTCATCCTACAGTGCCAGCTCCAGAAGCAGAGGAGGCAGAGCCAAATATTGAAGAACAAGAAATAGAAGAAGAAGGTTTGTTGTTGTTTTTTTCTTTCTTTGTTGTTTGTTAAATACTAGTGTTTGTGAGGAATTCATGAATGATATTGTGAGTTGCTTTGTTAATTTACAAACTGTTCTGGAGGATGATATCTGATAATTCTAGACTCTCGATCTTCCCTTTTGTAATGATTATCCTTCTCTAAAACATGATGAAATTTGAATTTTTTTAGATATTTACTCTATCAAACATAGATAAGTCGATATGTATCAGGAAAAAATATGTGTATAGACCGTAGGATTATTTTCACTGCAAAATAGTTGCCTAAAGCAAATCAAATTATTTCATTGAATCCGCAACATCCATAGATATATTTTTATGTCCTAATTGTTTTCATTTTCAGTTGTCAGTTTTAAGGTTATTATTTCATATATATCCTATCTTTTTTAAATTCCATCTAGATGAGGAAGATGAGATGGCTATGGAAGAACATTCATCAAGAGGAGAAGAGGAGTTCAACTTAAAAATCTATGTCAATAAGTAAGAATTCTGCTTTCTCAATGTTTTTAGCTGCTAAGATATGATGTAGGATGTACTTCATAAATCTGTTGTCAAACCCCAGAATTTGTGCAAAATTCCATCTTTCACACTACATGGCCAGACGAATACCAAAGTTCTGTAGGCGTGGTAATCACAAGTTTAAAGTTGGGGTGGAAAGAATTGAAAAGGTATTACCTAACAAGATATTATACCTACAAAGTTAAAGTTTACTATCAATTCATATATTTTGGTTTTTATGTTACCACAAGCACACTCTTTATTTCTAATCTTTGTTCTAAGGTTCACCCACCCTGAAGTTCTGAGGAACTACGTCAATCTGCTGCGGACATTCCGTAGCAACCAAGATTTTACCAACCATTGCATCATCAAGCTCCTCCATAGAGTAGTGATGGAATCGGACAAGACAGAGCTTCTCTTCCAGATCTCTCTCTTCAGAACCTTTCATAAGATCTTACAGGACCCGCTAGCAAAGACAGATCAGTTCAAAGTAAGACTGTAATATCACACACATCATACACACACTAGGTTCATTCTCTTCCCGATCTCTCTCTTTATGACCTTTCTCAAAATATATATATGGAATTTCTAAGCAAAGACGGATTAGTTCAAAGTAAGAGATAGAATCTCACATATCATTTATATCCGAGGATTATTCTCTATCAGATCTCTCTCTTTGAATGATTTTAATGATTGAGATGACAATTTGGAGAGATAATTTAATTTAAATATTGATTTATAGCATTTAGGCACATGACTCTTCGGCTATTCTCAGCCTTTCACAATATTTATTATGCAGATATGAATTATAAATATTACAGTGAATCTAACTTACTTACTTGAAAATATCAATTATTGATCCTAAATAGAAGCATTTGTCATACATCGTTTGTGCAGGAAATGGTGAAGTTTGCCCAGTACGTCTTGAATCGTTTCTTCAAAGCACTGCCAAAGAACCCCAAGCTGGTGGTGGAAATCCTCTTCTGGAAAGATTCAAGGAGCGTTTATGAACTCCAGGAGGGATATGGAGCAGAAGAACCCAGCAAGTAAGAGGAGGATGATGATGATGATGATGATGATGATGATGATGATGATGATGATGATGATGATGATGATAATTGTGATGATGATGATGATGGTGATGATGGTGATGAGGATGATGATGGTGGTGGTGGTGATGATGATGATGATGATGATGATGATGATGATGATAGTGATAGTGATGGTGATAGTAATGGTCATGATGATGATGATGGTGATGGAGATGGTGATGGTGATGAAGATGATGATGATGATGGTGATGATGGTGATGGAGATGGTGATGGTGATGAAGATAATGATGATGATGGTGATGATGATTGTGATAGTGATGGTGATGGTGTTGATGATGGTGTTGATGATGGTGATGGAGATGGTGATGATGATGATGATGACGGTGATGGTAATGGTAATGATGATGGTTATGGTAATGATGATGGTTGTAATGATGAGTATGATGATGATGATCATTATGACGATGGCAATGATGATGTTGACAGTGATGATGATCAAGATGATGATGATCAATTATCATCATCACCATTATGACGATGACAATGACGACGTTGGCAGTCATGCTGCTGCTACTGATGATGATGATGATGATGATGATGATGATGATAATGATCATAATAATAATAATGATAGTGATGATGAAGTTGGTGATGATTTTTTTTTTTGTCAGGGATGGATAATGATTATGTTGCCAATAATAAAGATGCAATACTTGTCAAAGTGGCTTTTATTGTTCTTTTGTCTAAACAAAATGGAAGAATTAATTTTCATTGTAGTCAAGCACCCCAATTAACATCTTTATTATTATAATAATTCATATAATTCTGGGAGTAAACTGTGTCTAAAACTGTGGCCTAAAATCTCTGCATTTTAGTGGTTGAACACATATATTATTTTGTCTTCTTGTGTGACTTTAGGAAGAGCAAAGCTAAAGAATGGAATGAAGAAGAACAGGCAGAGTTAGCAGGACTCTATGAACAGTACAGAGATGTAGATGGAGTGGGTATGTTGATCTGTATGGAATATAATGTTATGCATTCTCCTGTTCTGTCTTTCCAAGAAGAATTAATGGTATTTTCTTTCACCAGTTACTTGTTAAGCATGCTGTATTATGATATTAATAATAATAGTGATAAATATATAACATTTATAATATGATTTATGTACCAAAATTGTCAAAATGCAAGATGAACAAAGACAAAAATTATAAATTAAAGATGAGAAAATAAGAAATGATTTTCATGGTGACTTTCATTCCTTCTTATGTCGACTTTCATTCCTTTTTATGTCATAATGAATGTGTAAGTATATTCCTCAAAGAGGTTTTTTTTGTGGCAATAGAATTTTTTCCTTGCCATTTTTTTGCGGAATATTTCGGTTGCTTTTCATTGATGATGTAAATGATGATTATTTCCGTACATTGATTTGTAATTATCACAATTTTCTGTAAATTTCTTCCAATCAAAATCTTAAGATAAATCTATCATTTGCCTCTCCTTATTTTCCTACGTTACCTAGACAAAGATGTAGTCGACCTCATCATGGAACATCTGATTGATGATACCAAGACAAGAAGACAGGTAAGACATTAAACCATAAATTGAAATAGATAAGGCACAATCAACCAGAGCTTATAGTGTATTTTGTTTCCGTCTGATACTATATGGTTCAAATTTCATATTTAATGCAATATGCTTAGAAATTTACTTTGAATCAATGTAAAACTTGATTTGATAACTATTCATTTCTTTTCTTTTCTTTTTTATTTTATACATTTAGATTATTACACAGCTGGTGAAACAAGAGTTGGTCGACAGTCCTGCTGATCTCAAGAAGCCTAGAGGGTGAGAAAATGTCTCATTTTATCTCTGTGCTTTGTTGAATTGCTTTAAAGCTCTCCTTTCAGAATGATCTTAGAAAGTGATGAAATTTTGTGCTCTATTCTAGAGAATGATTCATGATAGCTAACATTCTCCATCATCAGTTAATGATACAGTAATATGATTTATTTTGTTGCACAATGAGTAAATCCATATGTGATTTTTAACGTTTGCTTCTCTACACAATTATATTCTGCCAATATGTACTACTGATCAGGTATTCTTGTGTTCATCCTTCACAGAGCTAAGAGGGTGAATCTATGGAGAGAGGAGCACGAGTTAGAGCTCAGGACACTCTTTGAACAATACAAAGATGAAAATGGTAAGATGTTCCTGGTTACTCTCTGACTTTTGACCTTTGTGAAAATTCATTTGAGGTCATTATTAAAAAAAAAATTAATTATCCACCGAGTTATTACAATGTCGATGAGATTTTAAACATTAAATTTTCGTCATCTTGCAATGATGAAGATATTAACTCACACATTAATTGACCTTTGTCATATGATCAAAAATCCAGAATATGTCATTTGTATAATTTTTTTCTTTATAGAGGAACACATTGACAAGGTTATATGTTGCATGTTTTATAGATGTCACCAATTAAAAGGGAAGGGGGTATTCTGGAATGAATAGAATAAGAATAAATTATGGTGGTATTTTTGGAGTTACTGGGCTCTGTGGTTTCCTTTTCCCGATGGTACATGAACCATCAATGACTTGATGTGGCACCATAGTGCAGTAGTTTAATGCAATTACTCAATTATTGTTTCCAACCCCATCTCACATCAAACTCTAATCCCTCGCCTCATGTAGACATAGTTGGAAGCATCATAGAGCACATGGCTGAGAAGAGATCCAAACCAAAGGTGATTCAGAAGATTCTTGATATGGGACTGGTCCAGGATAAGAAAGAACTTTACAAGAAACGCAGGAGGAAGAGAGACGATGGTGAGGAACCTACCAGGAGGAGACGGAGAAGGCGTCGCCATGGTGATGAGGTATGATGCTTGTTTTTGTATTGAGAGAGCAAAGTTTTACAAGCAAACTGTTTGAAACAAAACCAGTAAATTGTCATGTTGAATGAAAAATTGCAGCATTTCAGGGTTTGAAAAGAATATAACAATTTCTTTTGTTATGTAGTATAGTTTAATGAGTTAATAGTTTGTTATATTTTTTAATGAACATCACCTGTAATAATGCATTATCTTCATCTTTTGTTCTTTAGGATGGTTTTGACGATGCAGCTGAAGAAGACGACATATATGCAGAAGGTTTGCAAGGTAAGATTCAATTGAAATTAGAGCTCATTATAACTTTGGCAATTCTAAAAACTCTGAATGTTTTTAAAGAAATTGGCATTGTTCCTGTTTATACTAGGCGCAAGGCTTTTATACGATTATAGCTCAATGATTACTTTAAGTGAATTAAAGTATGTGAAAGTTGAGGTCAGATGCATGCAAGTGTTAACCAATTTGATACATTATGAAAAACAGGAAAGATAAAAAGGCCATAAAGCCATAAACCATGGGCGATTCTGACAAGGCTTCGGATGAGCGAGAAGTGGTTTCGAGTTAAATCGCAGATCACATTGTCAGGGGTATGTTGCAGTCATACGGTTCTAAGATAAGTTCTAGAACATCCCATTGAAATCTTGATAGGACTATCGCACGCAATTTAAGTCAGAGCCAATGTTCCCACTTTTACCACTGTTCGGGTAAATAACCCCCATACATCACTCAAACACATTGCAGCGGGGCTTTCAGAGGCAACTTGGTCTGCTAAAGTAATTATCAGGCAGATATCTCTCTCAGTCGAGATTATATGTTACGTAATATGAGTCAAGCTGTCTATGACAGGATAGGCAACAAGTGTCTAGTCTCAACGAGTAGACCAAATTTTTGCTTTTATAAAGCTTCCGCGTATATTCCAGTTCTGCTTTGATGTTTGGTAAATGATAGAAAGGCTTCATGGAGGCAACGACTCGGAAAGAATTAGAAATCCGAATCTGGTCCGAACCCTCGCCTGACCCAAGCCTTCGGACTAACCGTCCTTATAATATGTGAGTGAATGACGCATTCGCAATTACACATTTTACAAGTGATCTCTACTTTTTTTATCCCTTTGTGAAAATGATAACTATTTCCTTCATATCTATCATTCTACAGAGTTTCCTGATTCTGAACCAGAATACATGTCATCTGATGAAGATGGTAGCAGTGATGGAGATGGAGAGGGGAATGAGGAAGAGGAGGATGATGCGGAGGAGGGAGATGACCAGGAAGTACCCTTGGATGAAATCATCATTAAACTTCAGAGAAAGGGTGAGCATCAGAATATAGCATTTATATTGAGAATATATCCTTCAGCGATTAAAAAAAAATCATAGCACCTGCTAAAATCCAACAATTTTGCTAGAATATTAATAGGATTAAGTTTTATTTATGTGCAATTTAAGAATTGACTTAAAATTAACATTCAATTTCAAGTAAAGGATTTCTCAGAAATGATTTTCATTAGTCTTATGAAATTTTCTTTCTTAATTACAGGACTGATAGAACAGATCCGCTGGATTCAAGAAGGCTTGAGAAGGACAGCTGAGGACAGAGAAGAGAGTGGTAAGAATCTCTTTATTTATTCATGAAATGATGCACGACGTAACTGAAAATTTCAGTACCTAGTAGATTTGTACTTGATCGTCATCATTACCTTGTATCATATCATCACACAACCACTTCAGCATGTATGCCGTGCACCTCCCAATCTGTGATTTTAATCTGTTAAAAATATACATGGTAGGCATTGTCATGAGCTGAACATTGCCCCACTGCACAAGCATATTAAGCAGCAGAGAAGCAGAGGGCAAAAAGTATTGGTCTGATAGTAGTTGGATTTTGTTCTCCAGCATTATGTACTCGGCTTGCAAAGAAGGGCATTCCTGGCACTCAGTTTCCTTTTCGACTTAATGACATACAATTTAAGGAACATTCAATGGTGACACCAAGATGCACTGGGTTTTCACATTGTTCTAGGACTTTACCATTCCAAGAGATCTTTAGTTTCCAATTTTGAGTGCATGTTTCTCAGTTGGAAGTTACACACTTGTGTCTTGGATGGATGGCGTTGCAATTTCCTTTTTGAAAGGATATATAGGACATTTATTAAAGCAAAATCTGCAAAAGTGTTATTCAAATATATTCATTCTGTTACAAATTAGAACATGTGAAGACATTGGCTAAAGCTCACTAACTTACTTTCATAATCATTAAAGCATCTGAGATGACACAGTTTATGATGGACATATCTATTTTGCAGGTCTAAGATTTTAAAAAATTTTATGTATCACTCGAGACTTGTAATAGATATACATTGAATGATTATTTTTTATTGACCCATAGGTTTACTTTGTTTATCAATAGATATTTAAACTTTGCTTCATGTATTTGATGTACTATTTCAGGAGACAGTCAAGCCATCCCGATTGTCCCTCTGTCGGAGGAGAGCGGCACTGCCATGAGGAACAAGACATTCCTGAAGTTCTTGAAGAAGATTGGTCTCGCAGAACCCAAGTCTCATGAGGTAATCTTGAAATCTATTGAAATTAATGCATTAGTTTCCTGTGAGATCAATTGAATCACAATAATAATAATAATAATAATGATAATGATATTTATAGAGCGCCAAATCCACTCAGTGAGTGCTCAGGGGGCATTATTCTGACCAAATTTAAACAGTGGGTCTTATATGGTGAAAAACAGTCAACCTTGCCGATTCAAAGTTGAGAGAAATTTGACTGAAAAGACAGTAAAATTCAAGTTGACTGCAATGCAAATATTTCAATGATCATTATTTTGTTATCTTTAATCTAGTTATGTGCAATTAAAATGACACATTCAACAAGAATTTAATTGAAAGGGTTAAGATCTTTATACATTGCAATTAGGAATGTTAAAGTAATGTATAAACTGATGGGTTATTTTGTAGATAGTGTACAATAAGTGATAAGCTTCAATTTGGTTGATTCTGTATTATATTCTTCCATCACCAATCTTTTTGATACATCACAGGAAGTATAATGGCGCATGCCTGGCGATCTATCAGCCTCTACATTGCGAGACATTGCCGATTCCATCGAGCCCAAAGCAGATGTAGAAGCAGAACCTCAACAACCCAAGAAGAGCAGCAAGAAATCCAATGCTCGTTACCAGATGTTGAAAGAGATGGCGCTATCCAAACGAAAAGCGAAAGAGGAAAGGCAGTCTGGCCGTCAGAAGCGCAGAGAGGCCAGACAGTCACCTGATGTGCCATCGCACAGCAGAGCGAATGAAGAAGAGAGTGATGTTGATCCGTATGATGCAGAAACTGATGTCAGTGATGACGAAGATGAGGTCGCTGCTAAGCCATTGGCTGGAGGTCAAGGGTCAAGGATCAAGAGGTCACTTCCTAATGATTCAAGTGATGATAGGTCAGTCAGATGTAGCTTATACTTCTAAAAAAGGTTTCATATGGTATTCACCAGCTCTTGTATTACTCTCCACAACTTGGCTGAAAAAATTATCTAAATCAGAATGATTTGTGCTGATTTTATAGTAAGGTTTCTGGATATCTTTCATCATATATTTATCCCAGTAAAAATTCAAAGATGGTATGTCCAGAATGTTGGGTACAATACTAATGCAAATGGACAAAGAATAAATTCAAAATAAAAACATCATTTAGATTGGCACATGTTCTAGGCATTTGTGAGAATTACATGCAATACTGGTATTGATTAGCCAACGCCGATCAACTACAGCTTGCAATTAATCAAGACTTTCTAATGGTCCCCAAAAGAGTAAATGATAACCAGACCCTAATTGTTTAGCTGCTCTACCAACTCTAGTTTTATCATCATTCTCCTTTAATACAGTGATGATGAGATGCTGAGCTCCTTCATGAACAAGCATCGTGGGGATTCAGTGCTTCAAGGAAAGCCAGCAAAGCGAAGCCGACTGGTGTCTAGTGATGAAAGTGATGCTGAATCCACCGTCGAGACACCAGTACAAGAGGACATCGCCAAGCAGAAGAAACAAACACGTCTGGTGTCCAGTGATGAGGATAGCGATGAAGATAGGTTGGAGATTGATGAGGATGTACCCACTGACAAGAAATCATCCCCTGTTGCTAGGGCAACCAAGCGTTCAAGAGTGGTAGCAAGTGATGACAGCAGTGATGATGAGATTCAAAACAAAGATGAAGAAGAGAAGGAGGAAGAGGTTGAGGAAGTGGATGACACCCAAAGTGAAATCTTTGACCTAATAGCCAAACCACCAAAGAAAGTTCTCAAGAAACAAACTCCCTTTGATTTCAGTGATGATGAGGAGGAAGACAATAGTAAAATGGATGATGAACCCGTTGCCATGGCAGCCAATGAATCAGCATCCCATGACCAATCTCTTCATCTCGTGCTCTCATCCTCTGACAGCCCAAGCGATGCGGATGTGACCATGAAAGATGATGCAACAACAGAGAACGATGAGGATGACATTCCAATGGAAGATAATGCCACCAATTTTGATGAAGATAAGACAACCAATGCTAAGAATGACAATGTAGAGACGTACTTGGATAATAAACCAGATGATGAGAGTTGTGCAGCTGAGGTCATAGCGGAGTACGAGGAGGAAGGAGAATGGGAAGAGATGACTGAAGATGGTAAGACTCTACGGTCCAGTTCATAGATCCAATGTCAGGATTAAGAAAAATTATTTATGAATGTGCTAGGAAAATTAGACAGTTCCAACAATAAACCAATTTACTAATATATTCAAATTTATGCATGTTTCTTGCAAACGAATGTAGTTACGAGGTACATGTATTCCTTAAACCGGTCAGTAACAAATGGACTACAATACCTGGAATTCAATTTGCATACATTACTTGTTGCTATGTCGGGCAAGCCTCTGCAAGATTTCGGGTTGTCAAAAACAACTTTTGTCTGTAAAGAATACATACAATTTGCATCTACAAGTAAACCCGCCTATTGGTCAACGTTTATGTTTGACTTCACTTTTCACCTATTTTTCTTCACTTTATGAAGTACTCGAGTGTACAAAACAGTATGAAAAGTTCTTCAGTTATGTCCCATTACAAGGGGTTAGCCATATTTCATTTGATTTACCATTTTCTATTTTTGTGCCATTATATTCTAAATCTTTTTTACATGTAGTTTTACAAAGTTTATTATGTAGTTTCCAATTTATAAGTGTACAGATATTCCTTATTGATGTTGTGAAAATTAAATAATTAAGTAAGGAGTCAATGTATCCAATTGTGATCTCTTTTTTCTGTTCAACCTTACAGATAGTGACTTTGATATGACATCTAGTAACCAAGCAGCTGCAAGGTCAAGCCCTGCTCTGGAAGCATCAAGCGATAGTGACTCTGATGATGATGTTCCGCTTCGAAAGGTTGCTAAGAGGAAAGTAATATCATCAGATAGTGAAGATGAAGAATAGATCAGTAAAGTCATCAATGGACAGTGACTCTGATGAGGTTGCAGGATTTGGGAGGTTGTTACAAGGAAAGTTATGGCATCAAATAATGAGGAAAAAGAAAAGGACATTTGACTGATCAAGAAGCAATAACTCTGATGGTGATGTTGTACTTTAAAAGGTTGCTGAATACAAAGTTATATAGTCAGATGGTGAAGATGAAGAATATCATTTGAGAGTTCAAGGGATTATGACTTCAGAGATGACAATGTTCTGGAATATGCATAAGGATGAAGAATGAAATATGAATTAGTGAACAGCTGAACCAAATAATTTCCCATGAGGGAAGGCATGATAATATTGGCTTTTTCACATAACATTTGGTTCAGCTGTTTGGTGAATCACATTTAAATTTCTACATGTATCCTTGTGCGTATGTGGGAATGGTTGTAACACTGTTATTTTTCTCCAGTTGATAAGCAACATGGGTTGTATTGCCAGGCAGAAGGATGTAGAGTATATTACAGGAAGCATTACACCATAATGACTAAGATGATACTCTCAATTGCAAATGAACATAAACATCATCAAGAAGAGTCTTACACAGAACTTGGCATAGACATTTATCAAAGCTTTTTTTTGTAGATAAATTGTAAAATATAGACATTTAGTGTATGTAATCTATTCTTGCAAATATGTTTTCCGTGATATATTATGTTGTAATTGTTCTAGTTGTTATTTGTATAAGAATTATGTGATGTAAAAAAAATATTAACATGTACATTTGGATGTAGAGTAAGGGTAAAAAATGAGGCAATTTACCATAGATTTTTTGCAAATGTATGTAGATGCTCTAAGAATGGGGGTTGAAGGCAAACTACATGTTTTTACATGATATGATGGCTTTTCTCCCTCTTTCGCAAAAATTATTTTTGTATCTTGATACCAAGAGCTATACATTTTGTATCTCCATTCATTTTGTTAATGCTTTGTGCACAGATTGTGTCTGCAACATCAACTCTGGACCCCTCAGAAGAACAGCCTTATGGCTGAGGAGGGTGTTCCAGCCCATGTGTGGAAAATAAATAAATAAAAAAATAAAAAATACTTAGGTGGTAAATTTTCTGGGGCTGTCAGGATCACCTCAGTACAAATTCCACAATAAGTGTAAAATTGCAGTCAAATTACTTACTGTACACCATGATATTTTACATGATTTTTGCAACGAGTCAAACTTTTTCAAAGTTGTCACATAACTTCGTTTATTGCCGATACATAACCATACTTACTGTGCAAGTGATTCTTGGTCAAAAGTTTCATGCATGCAAAATGGTCAAGAGTTCCTCTACGTTTTGACCTTCCCACCCAGCTCTGGTCTTATTTGTGAAATCACATCACAAACGCACATCTTTATTGCTATCTACTTCAGTCAAGTACAGGTGACTCTGCCTTAGGGGGTTTTGCTCAAAATCAACTGCAAATCAATTGGAACTTTGAAAATTGTACCGTGCATTTCCATTTGCGCGTGATATGCGCATTTAACAAGACGCGCATGAAACAAGGATTGTGGTTGGCGCGTTCCGATCAACTGCAACTTGCGATCAATTGCAACTTTTGAGCAACACCCCCTTAGTCAAATCTTTTTGGCCCACCAAAATCTGTTTTCAAGAAATTTGAATTAGCAGAGGCAAATAACACTGCCTTTGTATGATTTGTGCCAACAAATCACATCGACTTAGGCAATTATTCAACTTTGGCAGAGTTGACTATAATTAGTGTAATATAACATGACCACAACTTGACCGTGATATCTTTTGTGATTAATAAGAGTTTACCCTTACTAAGGTGGTGTTGTTTAAAAGTTGTAATTGACCGTAAATCAGTTGCAAATTGTAACATGCATTTTCATTCATGCATGACATAAAAAACATGCAGCGACAACTTGCGATCAATTGCAACTTTTGAACAACACCCCCTAAGTCATTTAGGAAAGTGGGTATATAATCGCACTGAGTGGCAAACATCAGCAATGTTGTATTTAATAATGCAAATAGTTCTCTTGACCAAAAGAATTAATCTTGTTGGAAATAATTTTGAACATACTTCAATTTTCTTTGCAAGAAGAAAATATATTTGTGAACTTTCTTGCAACAGCTCATGAACCTTTTACAGTTCCTTCTTAATGGCATAATCCCGAAATTGCTCACTGCTCTGTCTGAAAAGGATCTTTGCCTGTTGGTGAGATACACCTTTAATCAAACTTCCGAAGAGCACTATGAACATGATAAAACAAAGAGCGTGGTCAAATTAAACAACTCTCCGCTGCTATTGTGCATGATAAACTGTAAATTATTCAGTAAAGGGAAAATCTTGTCCTTTTTTTTACCAGGGCCATTGAGACTTTCTTTGTCTTCCAATTCTGTCATAATGCTGTTTATCAGAAAATATGCTATTAAAGTAGAAACTCACACGATTATCTGGACTAAGAAAATTATGTCATATATAGCCTGCATCCCAGCAATATCACTAATAAATTTTCACTGAATTTCTTTCATAGAGGGTTTTGTATAAAATCTGTCGGCTTTAATCATTCAAGTTCACAGCCGACAGATCGTGATGTTCGTTTTCTGTACAGTGGAAACTCGGCATAACAAGGGAACAGTAATCCCGTTATATAGCAGGGTTATAGAACAATAAGTTATAAAAAGCTGGAACCATATTTTTATCCCTCTATATCGAGAACTTTATTATATCGGATCTCTTTATACCGAGTTTCCACTGTATTGAAATACAGTCAAACCTCGTTATAAAGAGCACTGATATAACGAGCTCTCATTATAACAGGTGATTTTTCTGGTCCCAACTCTTTGTATTTTATTGTATTTTGACCCTGATATAACAAGGTTTTAATATAAAGAGGTAATTCCTCTGGTCCCAACGACCTCGTTATAACGAGGTTAGACTGTAGTAGTACTCGTTTTCTCACAGATGAAGACAGAAGTGATGACATTTCCAGGTTGATGGTTTCTAACAACATAAGTATGTGCAAGGTCTCAATTGGTGACTAAAAACCATGGAGGCTTCATACACTACAATCAACTTTGCATCAGTCAAATTTGTTGGGACTGAAGAAATAGCTTCATCTTAGAGAAAAATAGATTTCCAAGGGGTAAAAATAATAGAATATAAAGAAAGTCTGACTTCAAGTCCTATTATTCGACTTATGCGAGGATGAATGTATTTTGACCCCTCAAATATATATCCAGGGACATGTTTCACCAAGATAAGAAAGACTTTAAGAACAACTTTTAAGTTCAACTGGTACCAGTTCTTGTGCTGAATGATCGAGAATCTTGCGCGCCTTTGCACTCATTGACGTACTCAAGTCTGAAATACAGCCCAGTTCAGGTTTCAAGGACTTTTCAAGGACATTTTTATGCTCTTGTGAAGTCCAAGAAACTCTTGGAACTACAAAATTTGGTTGATGAAGGGGGTCTTGTGAGAAGGTTGTTCAGCACATGCCAATCGTGCAAAACCTTTATAAACTATGAGTAGTTTTCATCTGCGATTCACGGAGTGATGGTTACCGAAGGATAATGTAGCACTAAACCAAACACGTTCTGTAGACTTACATTAAAAGAGTATGTCCTTTGAATTATTGATATGTTGGGATATCTGTATCTTCATGCAACAGTACCCTTTGCCTGTTGTCACTTCTTGAAAACATGGATGTGTCTTTAAAAAAGTCATGTAAACTTTAACAGAGACTTGACTGTACTTATGGTGCCTACCAACATAAAATATAATACAATGAAAACCTCTTGATGACGAGGTCCTTTGGACCATGAAAATTACCTTCTTATATCAGGTTCCTCACTATATCAGGGTAGAAAACAAAGAATTATGAAGAGCTGGGACCAATAAAATCACTATCTCACTATATCCAACCTCTTTATAACGAGGTTCCACTGTATAGGTTACTTTACTTGTTTAGCAATTGGCCCTGTATATCAAAGTCTTCGATTTAAACTGTAAGAAATTAATCCTACATTATAAAAGCCACAAAATAAATGATGATGAAACATAAGAAGCTGTTGTGTCATGCTCTTTTATTAAGTCAATGCATATTCAGTCAATACAAAAAAGAAAAAAAAATTATACACATTTACAACAGTTGGCATACAATATGAACATGTACTGATCAGAATAGGAAGTACAGGTTTACTGTAGATGGTTTCTAAGTAAGCCGATTGTCTACTGTTCATTATTCAAATTCACATTTTTGTGGAATTCTTATAAATGCTGCCATTTATCCAAAGGTATGAACGAGGTTTCCCACACATTTCCTCTTTTCACTGCAAGTGCTTACGATCAAGATTCACATATAATGCCACAAAATACACCAATGCACATCAATTCTACAAGGTCACGCTTTTTTTATACATTATATTGCAATATTTTAGGAGTATTGTTTCACATTCAGGATCAAATTTAAGTATTAAGTCTGTCATAGTTCAAATGGCATCAAGTAAAAACTTGTAGCCATGCTATAGCCGGGTAATAATGCACAGAGCGCTTAGAAACACTATGTATTAAAGCGCTATATAAATGTTGTGTATTATTATTATTATTATTATTATTATTATAACTTCCTGAAGGGACTTTCATTAATTGGACAGTCACTAAACATTAATTACAGCAAACTACTGTTTCACATCAGTCCTCATTTGTTGAACCAAGTCCTCCATTTCGGGGTTTTTTTTTTGCAATTCTTTACTGCAAGAAATCTTCATGGAGTGGGTGTTTATGAACAGTGTTCAGCCCATGACTAAATCACTGTCAGCAGAATGGAAAAATGAATTGGACAAAGTATCTAACTTCCATTGAAGTAATTAACTTCCATTCAAGCATAGTTCTATTCAAGCATAGCTCTTTTCCTTCCCTCCATTCTGCCAACAAGTGTCTTACCTAACTGAATAAATAGGGAAACATTCTTTTGTGTACAAACCTATTATGACGGCTTGAATGGAAGTTGTTTACTTTGTCAATTCTGCTGTACCTTCTGCTCACATTGAAGGACCCACATGGTTTTTACTTACGATTGAAGATGGGAGAGAATCTATTTCCCACAACAGCTAAACATTTCAGACAAACATAAACACTATTTCCAGCAAACTGATTTCCGTACAAAATGGAAATATATACGAAATCGCTATTGGTTACAATTCTCCATATGTTGATACACTGCAGTTAAACTGCCCTTCATGTACATAGTACACCAGATACAAGCTGGACACAGAATGAAAATGGGAATCAGAATCTAGTTGGTGAGAGAAAGTGCCTGTGAGTCTCTTTTTGAGCTGATGTGGTATAAAATGAACACCAGCTCTGTTGTGGAATATAAATTATCTTAGCTACATTCTAGATGAAAGAGTATCCTAATAGCCTCCTGGTACCCTGATGTCGTCTATTTTGAGGATCATTCGGACTAGCTGTGAAGCAAGATTGATCTGTTGTTTCTTACCGATCAGAGTCTCAAATACATTCTGTTCCTTCATGTCTGTGGACAAAATGAGAAAGAGAGCACATAGAAGTGTAAAAACAAAGTATTAACCTTCAAAACAAACAATGATTAATACAATCACAAATGCATTCAAAACACACTCTTCAAAAAAAATTTATTTCTTTCGTAGGGTAAATGACAAAATGTAAAACTGCAAACACTGATGACACTGTGACGTACAAAGCAATCTTAGAATCTAAAACCATTTGTCATAGGTCAATGTGATTTGTCTCAATAGTGGCACAATCATGATAGAGAGCATAGTTAGCCTGAACATGTAATGATAACCACAGAGTGAAGTTTCTCTAGCATGGCTTGCTGGCCCCATATGACACAATACAGTCAAGATGGGGAATTCCGATTACCATGCATTTGGATGACATTGAATACATACTAAACTGGATTTGCATGTGAAGCTTGACCTCATAACCAATAAGTCCAAAAGATGCATATAAACTAAGTTGCTTCTTTGGTCTTGTCTTCAATTATCACAAGATAAAGAAGAATCCAAATACATGTATATAATGGCTCTGGCATAACATCCCATTGGCAGAAGCATCATATCAACCAATATAGTTGAACCTTGTTACAAAGAGTACTGCTATAAAGATAAAATTAAAATAGGGTGATTTTCCTGATCCCATTTCTTGGTATTTTTTTTCTAATTTGGCCCTGATGTTAAAATGTTTCAAACTAAAGAGATTTTCCCATGTCCCCTGGGTCTTGTTTTATCAAGGTGCCAATGATCTGAAGTACACTGCAACCCCATCCTACAGAATTTAACAGTCAAATGGTTACTTTGGCAATGTGTGAATATGAAATTGTAGAGAAGCAAAGTAAAAAAAAAAAAAAGGTTTAAATATCTTAAATTGTAAACTGTTGAAGGCGCACACACACCACAGAGTACAACCAATAATCTACATCTATTCCACATAAATCATCATTGTTGGTACATTCTGCAAAACCAAACTAAAAATTTAAGTCAAATCTGTGAAAAAGATCTTACCATTAGTTCCCTTGCCCATACAGTCAATGCCTAGTCTTGGGTTGTTCTCCTTCAGTTGTCTTGACTTGACATCAGCCACAGTACGGATGGGATGCAGACCACTGTTCTCTGCCAGGGCCATGGGAGTAGACTCAAGGGCTTCAGCAAATGCATGCATGGCATACTGTTCAATGGTTGAGACCTAGGGAAACCACAGGAAAAATATAAGAAGTGCAAGGAAATATTGTTAAAAATGTATTTCATGTCAAGTTCACAGAATTATGATTGATATACAGAAGTTAAAAATTCAGTACTCAATGACAAATAGATTGCAAACATGGCATCTATTGTAGATTTATATTACCTTATAATTCAAATTCATCAAAATTATGAAACTCAATAATGAAAACTTACTAGTTGCTCATTTCAGTAAATTCATCAATACCAAAATAAATAGATGGATATGATACTATATTTATATACTTAATTTCAGAAATATTTTCTTTCATCAATTGTAATCAAACCATTGCTATATTTCTTTTTTACTTTTTTAAATAATTTGCTTAGTATAATATGAATGTATACAATTGAATTAAATATGAAGAATATTTTATGAACAGACTATTGACTGCTTATGTTGATAAAGTATAAATAAATAAATTTCCAAATTTCCAAGCAATCATTAATTTGATAAAACTTTGTTCTGAAGTTTAACATATCAATTCATTATCATCAAACTAAATGTAGGCAGGTCATATAGCAAGTCAGGAAAGTGAGTTTTGTCAGAACCCACAAAGCACGTTTTAGAATCATGGCTTATCATAGCCCAGTGCTAGTCATCATTCTTGCTTCTGGTATGACATAATTATTCTTCCTTCATTATCAGCACCATCCATAGATTTCTTGTACTCACCCATTCAGCCTGCTGACTGACTGCAAGTGAGCATGCAATCTCAGCTGCACCACCACCGTACACTATGTGACCACTCTTCACTAGATTTCTGATTACACACAGGGCATCGTGAAGACTGCGTTTCGTCTCTTCAACAATCTACAACACAACCAAGAATAAGAACAATGTCATATATCAACAAATATGCCTTTTATGTTATACTGAAAAAAATTCTTTTGTAAGGCTTTTGGGACCAAACAGATAAACAATGTATACATATGCAGCAAGTCAGGAATGCGAGTTTTGTCAGAACCCACAAAGCACGTTTTAGAATCATGGCTTTTCATAGCCCAGTGCTAGTCATCATACTTGCATAGTATACAACATATTTGGCAATGGATATACAGTCTAACCTGTCTATAACGACCACCCAAGGGAGACAGCAGTTAGTATGAAGAAAGGGGGTCTTCATATACAGGAGGTCGCTAAAGCAGGTTTGACTGTACTTATCTATAAACATACCTACCAGATCAAATTGACTGATATCATGATCATTTGAAAGTAAAACCAAATTATTAATTCTGATAGACATACAAAAGCATGTNTTGCATAGTATACAACATATTTGGCAATGGATATACAGTCTAACCTGTCTATAACGACCACCCAAGGGAGACAGCAGTTAGTATGAAGAAAGGGGGTCTTCATATACAGGAGGTCGCTAAAGCAGGTTTGACTGTACTTATCTATAAACATACCTACCAGATCAAATTGACTGATATCATGATCATTTGAAAGTAAAACAAAATTATTAATTCTGATAGACATACAAAAGCATGTTCTATCTAAAAAAAAAATGTGTATGGTAGGTGCATGCGAAAGGAATATATGGGCCACACCATAAATTATGCAAAACCAAACGTCTATAAGTTGTCATATCTGTTTTCTGGTTAAGGGCCACAAAATAAATGTGAATAGTAGCAGGATGTATACACAGAGTAACATAACCTGAGAAAAATGATGTCAGTCACAGAAAAAGAATTATATTGTAGAATAGCCCCCAAATGGAAATCATCTTTTTTTCAAAGACATTCTAATACATTTGATTCACTGCTTCAAACCATGTCTCCCGCTACACTTCAGCAAAGTTTACAATAGTATACAATATCGACCGATTTCCAATTACATTCTAACAAGTTCTCACCATTTTGTTGCCTCCTCTGATGAAGATGGTGACTGCTCTTGAATTATGACATTCCTCAATCACCAACATCTTATCCCTAGTTGTACCAAAGTCAATCTCCCTGACGATGCCTGCCTTGCCAAGCTTCTCAGCTGTCAGTTCACTAAACCTGGGTACGATGCGTCCGCCAGTAGCAATCGCAATCAACTGAAAGACAATGCAAGATATATCAGAACACTTAACTATGAGTATCCTGAATAGAACCAACAAAATTCACAATCTGTACAATGATGTTCTTTCTTGCAAGTCAGTTGAGTGAGTTTTGTCAGAACTCACAAAGCACAAGCTTGAATCACAATATTTCATAGCCCAGTGCTATCATCATACTTGGCCAAGTAAAATGTCAGGAATACATGAGGAAAGAACAGACATAGGGGGTATTGTATAAAAGTTGTAACTAATTGCAAGTTGCTATTGATCGGAACATGCCAATCAAAACCATTGTTTCATGCTTGTCTTGTTAGAAGCGCAGTTTATGCGCGAATAAAAATGCATGTTACAAATTGCAACTGATTTGCAGTTTGTTTGCCATCAATTGCAACTTTTCAACAACATCCCCATAGCCACACAATCAGAATAAGTTTTTTTTTTATAAACTATAATTTAATAAACAATGTGAAGCATGTTCATTTGAACTTGACATAAGAACTTTGAAATTATTCTTAGAAACAATTGAAGTACAATTCAACAAATCAAACACAACTTAGAATCTTTTCAATAAAAACGAGTTATGCATTTCACTAACATGTAAACTACCTAAGGGTTGGCTCATACAAGATCAAAGCTGCTCCATACTAAAACAGATAGAGCACGCATTTATATTGGATTTATAACAACTGAATTGTTATTCTACTGTGCAAAGACTACATAAATGTGAAGTAGAAAGTTCGAGAGCATAAAACCTGAAAGTTACCTCAATCTCTGGCCCTCCAACCCAGCGTACAGCAGGAAGCTCTCTCTGGAGTAGAAGATGGTTAGCCTCATCATCAAAGCCCCACTGGCAGATGGCAAGGTTGGCACCTGTTGCTTTCACCTGCAGCAAAATTACAGAGGAGATGCATAATGCAAGCATGTGACAAGTACTCATAGCCATACCATACATTCATGAAATGTTGAATCAGACTTATTTCACTGAGTTACGCACAACTCTCCAAACGGAAACCATTTTGACAATTGGACTATTTTGAGTGCTTTACTAGTTGTTCTCCAAACTCGTTCTCAAATTCTTTCATAACTTAGTGATACACAGCCTGGGTCGTTCCCTTTATTCCTTTATATTATACATCATCATTTTCCAAAGTATCTCCTTCAGTAGAAAACAAAATGTCCACTGTTCACACAAATATTGAATTGGTCCAAGTGGCATGGCACTTACATTTAATGAAAATTTAGATCTAGTGCTCCAATTGGAGTCCATGCTCATCAACTGGTCATTCATACCGAAGTGAACATACTTTGCAGATTTATTCAACAATGCCCTGGTCACAATTGATGGAAGGAAGAACTTCAGGATTTTAGGAATGTGCAAAATTAGTGGTGCTGGACATGGCACAATTCATGCAACGTCCTGTATGCTCCACATCAAACTTTTACACACGATGGCCCAAAATGAGGCTGCGTCTGAATT
>BQKZ01000047.1:201030-213803 GCA_036244855.1 Temnopleurus reevesii
ATCCCACTTTATCACCAGATTGTACGAAAGTCTTTATCACTAAAACAAGCAAGTCAGGTAAGTGAGTTTTGTCAGAACCCACAAAGCACGTTTTAGAATCATGAAAGTTCATAGCCCAGTGCTTGTCATCATACTTGCTTCTAATAGGGTAAACTAAATTATATCTTTAACATTCTACACCCCCTGCAAAAGTATAGGAACAAACTCTGAATTATTCCAATTTGAAGAATTATGTTTAATCCGATGAGGATTTCATTACATCATTGTGGGTTTAAACATACCTGTTCAACCATCTCTGTGAATTTTTCCTTCTCATATTCTCTGAGTTTCCTGTAGTCTTCCACTGATTTCACATCCAGCTTATGTGTAGTCTTGGGATTGGGTGGTTCAAAGGGGCATGTCAGAATTGCAATCTTAGCATCTTTTACCGCCTGTCAAAGCAAAGAAACATTAATTGGAATTATTTACTGTTAATTGTCATTCACAGTTATAACATTATGATATCCATACCGATTCAAGTGAATTAATATTTTTAGGGATATAATAATACAAAGAATTTTAATACTATTTGTGATTAACAACATTTCTAACATGCTAATTATAAAAATGTCTCTAACTGCATCTCAAATGACTTTAATAATTTGTTTCTAGCAACCCATAATGGAGTAACACGAGCTTGGCTTTGTAAACGTCCTGTCTGGCTTGTGTGAAATTTTGGACCTCTGGACACATCACACAGAATGAAGCTGTGTTTACCATTATGGTCCTCCAGTACAAATGATTAAATTTCTAAAACAATATCAAATCTGTTTCCCTGACATTGAAATCCCAACTAGAAAGGCAAATATCTCGCAAATGGAATCATCATGGTAAACACAGTTAGTCTCAACATGTAATGATAACCATATAGTGAGGTTACTCTAGCATGGCTTGCTGGCCCCACATGACACAATACAGTCAGATGGGGAATTCCGATTACCATGCCATAACTCAAAACAAAATGAATCATTCTACAACTTTGGCATGGATTTTGGAAACATTTGCATTTAACGATTTCAAAGGGCAATAAAAGTGAATACTTTGGAAAGTGAAAGTGTGACAATGTAGCAGGAAATGTATTTGGTGTCTGATATATCAAGATGGAGAAGGAAACACAATGTTCTTCAAATTTGACAGGATTCTTGAGATACAAGGAGTCATGCCAATCTCTCCATTCTTCCCAAACTCACCTTTGGCATCTGTGGATGACTGAAGTCCTTATCTACAACCACCCCCTTGACCAACATGGTATCCTCTAGCTTGCCTCCAACCTTGCTATCAACCTTGATAAGCTCAAAGTCAACATCTCTCCTCTCCAGGTCAGCTACGGCCATGATGGCATTCACAGCGATCTCGGCCATCTTCCTCTGGAATCGGTTGATGCTGTACAATAAAGGATCATCATTGGAAATCATCGATTAGAAGTTATATCACATCGATGAAAAACCTAGATTCCAAAAAACGATGCATGAGCAATCTTGAGAGCAAATCAGTTGAGTGAGTTTTGTCAGAACCCACAAAGCACGTTTTAGAATCATAGAAATTCATAGCCCAGTGCTTGTCATCATACATGCTTCTTATCTCATGTCGAGCTGGGACATATTGTTTGCAAGATAAGTCTATAACAGGAGATTATTATGATCCAATCCTAAACGGAAAATAGTCCTATAAGAGACAAGATCATTAGAACTTACATTTTTGATCCGAGAGTAGTCATAGCTGTCTGTATTAGTGGTTCAAGGTTGTCTGGGGTGACATCGTATGCATCAGCAATCTCATCTAATCTCCTGGTAGCTATTCTGGCTGCCATGTCATAGCCATCAGCAATACGGATTGGGTGGATACCTCTATCTAACAGCTGTTCTGCCTTCTCTAACAAAGCTCCAGCAAGAACTGCAGATTCAAATGGTAAAATCATCGCATCCAAACAAACCTGTTAATAGTCGATAATTGGTGATGTAGATTGTTATGAATCTAAAGAACAAAGGCAAGTCAGGAGAGTGAGTTTTGTCAGAACCCACAAAGCAAGTTTTAGAATCATGAAATTTCATAGCCCAGTGCTTGTCATCATACATGCTATAGACTTAAGTCATAACATCCTACAATTTAAAGCCCATTTAGAATTGAAATATCTATAAATGCACTCTGAAATGACAAAAAGAAATTAAAATATCAAAGTCATCAAAACCAAATCCCGGAGATGAGTAGAAGAGTCACTTACCAACGACACCAGTTGTTCCATCCCCAATCTCATCATCTTGTGACTTTGACAGTTGAACCATAAGTTTGGCAATCTGGTGGTCCACATCCATCTTGTCTAAGATAGTTGCTCCATCATTTGTAACTGTTACATCACCATCAGGACTCACCAGCATCTTATCCAGCCCTGATGATATCAGAACAAAAGAATAAGAGCAAAACATACATCTGTTATACTGGATAATGTTCATGATTTCAGATTGAGTCACGGTATTGCACTGATCATTCGTCACATATAAGTTCTTCAAGGGCCGACCCACTCCCCATAAGTGAACGAACCAGCCAGATCCAAGAAGACCACCAAAAGGAAAAACTCTCGGCCAATCAGAAGCCCGACCACAACACTTGACAAGCGACCTCCAATCAGGAGATAAGCAGAGACCCATCCAAACTCACTGAAAGCAGTGACTTGCCCCACTTCATGAGAAACCACCAACACAAAAACATTGTACTGTTCGTAGCTGGAATTTACCCTGCCATTGAGGTGAATTTCTGAATCAGAAGTAAATCTGAATTAATTGGTTATTTCCTAGTCTTGTATGAATGGTGTAAAAAAAATTTCCTAAAGAAAAGTTTCTGAAACAGATGGCAGCTCAAGCTGAGGGTAAGACAAGTCTCTATGCTTTTTTATGTGTGGGTCTAACCCCGAGTTTAGATTTTACTTTCTAAAATTTGTGTTAACAAAACTTGCACAAAAGCTTACCATTTGGACCCAAAGATGTTCGTAGTGTGTTGGCAACCGTTTTTGCAGCAAGGATATGAGACTGTAGTGGGAAAAGAAAAAGAGAAAAATCTGCAAATACCATATCACAATCGGGAAGTCCACGGTTTCTCTGAAATAAACAAATCTACAGCAGTGCAATGTCCCATAATTGAGAGAATATTTTATTCCAGTAGGGGTAGCTCACTGCCAAAGCCCTATCTGTGTTCAGAGAGACACGCAGCAGTATGCACGGCAGTGCCGCATGATGTTACCACATCTCAGAACACTGATTGACATTTTAGCTTGCCAAAATCTGGATCTTTATGACAGAAATAATTGGTATCCTTTGTCATTAGAATCAGATTGACAACAACTATTACATATTGCCTGCTTTCCTGGCTAGGCGGCATAGCTCTCTGGCGTAATTTAAAACAAATTGTTTTACCATGTCACTACTCCAGAGAGCTATGGTCTGGAATTGATGCCATATCGTCTGTGTAGCACCAGGATAAAATGGGTGGTAATGCACTTTAGTATCCAGCCGTGCACTACAAGAAGAATTTCATTGAAATCAGACGCATGCGCAGTAGCATGCCAGCGATTGTTTGCAGATTGTGTGCTGTGCAACCAAGCGGAATCCAGCCAATATTCATTATCCAAAGTTTATCAAATTACATCAAAATTACATCAAGATTAACAAAATTATTTACTAATAATATTGACACCTTTCTCACCTTCAATAATGCAAATTAATTATGATTTATTTTATTTCAAGTTTACTCGGTTAAATCCTTGGCGTTCGTCACATTCAAGGAGTTGCTGCTGCAGAAAACTTAAGTAAGCGCCAAATTTCTGTAATGTTCAGCCGATCTGACACCACTGAACACTACAGAAATTTGACGCTAATTTCAGTTTCCTGCAGCGACTTCTGGAACGTGAGAAACGCCAAAGATTCAACCTAATTAAACTTGAAATAAATCATAATTAATTGGCATTATGGAAAGTGAGAAAGGTGCCAATATTTATGTAGTTGCAATTTTGATGTAATTTGATAGAATTTGGAAATTGAATTAAAATTGACTGGATACGAAATTGCATTAGCACCAAAGCTTCCTTACTTTAGTTCCGTGCATAGACAAGTCACGGAGTTTGCATCTAGCGTATATTATAATAGGCCGTAGGCGGCAAACCCAGAGAATAGCGACCAGATGCGCGCGATGTATTCAATTACTTAGTGTACAATCTTATGGAAACGTGCGGTAGTGCGTCGGCGATGATTTTTTCACCAGATTCGACCAAAAACATTTGGTAAAGTTGGCTCTAGTTTACGCTTTTCAACACCAAAATCGATTAAATTTTCAAGAGATTTCTAGAAACATTTATTGACGGAGGGGAAAGAATATAAAATTCAAAACCATTATTCTGTTCAATGTAGTAAAAGTCGCTTTTGGACTTGTTTTGTGGGTGGTTATCTGTGTGTATCTATTTGGACTTCTGCCGCCGATGTTTCATTTTTAACATGGCCTAGATGGCGCACACACGCAATGATCAATCTGATTGCTATTCTCCGGGTCTGCCATATACTAGGCCATAATTTAACACAACACGCATGTTGGATGTGAGCCTTTATAATTATGCCAGCTTTATATGAGAAACCATGTTTTGTTTAGCAACCTTTTCCCATAGAATTCTGCTGTTTGCTGTCTAATCCAGGCACTTTAACTTTAAGATTAGCAACAATAATATCCTGTCCGACAGGCGGAGAACATAAAATTCAAAGAAAACAGGTTAGTAATAGACTTTATAGAATTTATCTAACCGCCAAGAACGACGACGTGTCTATATGGTGCATTCAACGCCAACTTCAAACCAAGGTATTAAATTCTAAAAATATTTTGCAATTCCTCCACCACAAATGTCAGTAAGTGGGACTGAATAAATGGCCCTACCTTCTGAGCTTCGAGCCCACTTAATCTCGACTTCGAATCTTGATCTTTGATGATGATGAAAGGTCGGCCATACTCATCGAAAGCTAGGGATCCTAATGAAGACATTTTTACTTTAAAAATTCTAGTCGCAGACACCAATATCTGGATGAAGACTGATTTTAAATCGTCTTCTTTCGATAGCGCTGCACGAGAGATTCCAGAATAATCTTTATCCCGTCGTCCTCGTGCAAGTTCATTGACTTATGAGTTATGTTGAGATTATATATAATGTAGTCTTTCATTTTTCAAAAAAAATAAAAAAAAAAATAATTTATTTTTTAGATTTATTATAGAGCATATGGTATCATTTTTAAAAATATCTTTTTTATTCCTTATTTCGGTTTCGTCATCCTCGTCCTGTACCCTCCCACAACAACAACGAAATGTTACCAAGGAAATCCCAGTAGCAGACGCGATGCACCTGTTACCCTGAGCATATTTTGAGGTATTCGGTTTAATTTGAATGCGATTTTGTCGATGATAGGCTGCTTTTGATTGCATTTTGCTTTCTCTGGAGGTCGTTTCGGCCGTCGTTTCTTTGTACCTCCTCCGTAAGACATCAAGATTTATTCAGGGGATTTTCTTGAAAGTTAGCAGCTCGGTAAAAAAAAACAATGTCATTTTTTAATCTCACGGAGCTGGGGTATCAATACCCCATACGCGCACAGGTCAAGGAACCCAACCCCGTGTATTCCTACCATCTCTCGAACTCGACACCTCAAGGATCATATGTATCTTTCAAGCCAGAAACCTCCAGGCTTCCTCCAATAAACATGCAGAAATACAACAAAGTCATCGAGCCCGTCGATCATCCAGAACATCATGGATCATATGTCAAATATACGGAGAGATTGCACAAACACACACGATCAGCAAAAGGTAAACACTGAGCGTCTTGATACCTAAATAAGTACGGTATGCCACGCCGGAAACTACACCTGAATTTAATAGTTTTGTTTTCCAATTGGTATGATGAGGTGATGACAAAATATGTAGACGTCCACGTTATCAAAAGTACTATAACAATAGAAAACAATGAGTATAGGCCTATTCTCTTGCTGCAATTCATAGAATTTAGAATTGAAAATATGTTAGAATTATGTTGTTTTTGATTTGTCAGTTTTGCCAGATAAATTAATGACAAATGTGCCTTAGGTGCATATTGAAGCGATTTCAACCAAGTACCAATTAGTACTTGTTCTATTTTTCATCTTGGAGAAAGTAGTGATAATGCTGATAATGAAGGTGGTGTGATCATCATATTGTCATCATCGGGCATAATTGTTATTAAATCTTATAAGCATTATTCATATCGTGCAGGTAAAATTCACAATGCAACTTGTATAGTGTGTTTGAAAAAGAAAAGTAAGTGAAGAAATAATTTTCCATATGAAACCATTTTCAAGCTTTGCATTTATATACATTGTATTTTCCTTCAAAAAGTATATGCCTTTCAGAATAGGTAACTGAAATATAGATCAATGATGAGTAAGGCTTCATGTTTCAACAAAGGAGATATCTTTATTAGAAACTGTGAGAGAGCCATTCCAATTTTTAAGAAATATTACTCCATCTACTCATCATTCATCCATGAATGAAGCCTTTAATAAATATGAACAATATGATACTGACATCATGACTGTTAACTTCTTCTACTTCCAGGTCCCCTTGATTTATACCGTAACCCAGTGACAACAGCTCAGCTCCCTGGTTCATGGTACCAGAAAGATGTTCCTTTAAAGCAGAGAGAGCCATGGACATACGTACCAAGACATGTCTGTGTCAGCAGTGAAATGACCAAGTATGTATATATGCTTCATCTTCCCTACCATGGGCGGATCCAGGGAGGCTGAGGGGATCGCATCCCCTTTTGGTGATGCCAAGGGGGTCGCCTAATCTCTTTTATTCATTAGGATTTTTTTTTCGCTTGTCAGCTCGATGGCGGATGGTATTATTTATATAAGCTTTTTTTTCCTTTTTTTTGTCACAAATTTTTAAAAATCCCCCCCCCCCATTAGGAAATCCTGGATCCGACCCTGAATAATCAAAATCATCAAATCAATGTAAGTTAGGAGCCATTGCTTCTTTAGGATTAAAAAATAACAAACGATGGATTTGTGCAAGTAGTGCTCTTGTAGCCTTTATGATTATTCATCTTTGCAATGCTCAAAATTAAAATGAGAATAAGGAGAAAAAAATATTTGTATGTATTGAAACGCATTTGTGTCTTATAAAAAATTCTTTGCAAGTAAGTTAACCATTTGTGTAAATCATAAATTAATTCTACCAATGTGGAAGAATACAGTAGTTATAACATTGAGCATCCTCCAATTTTTACCCATGGGATGAATTGTCAACTTTTCTGAATTACCTGTTTAAGAGAATTTAATTTTTTCGCTTTTTCTTCCCAATGCAGATTCGTGAAGGAGATGAGTGTAACTAACAGGGAATTTTCACTCTTTTAATGACGAAGAAGCAAGTTGGAAAATTTGAGGACAATTTCAGTAAAGCCTTATAAAATGGACAATGATTCTATGACTTAATTCCAGCCGGTTCTGAACAAGAGCTCTCACACAAAATGCCCAACAGTGTGATTGAAGGAACAATGGTTGATCCATTGGTCCGATGAGCTTGGAATAGTGCACCAAGATTTGTTGTTTTATAATCAACGGGTTTGTGTGGTAGCTAATATTGTTTCATATATATTTTTTTTCTTTGTGCTTTGTCCATTCTTCTGTCTGCTGAATATATGTAAATTATCTTCCTTCCATCACTTAATCAGTATCTTGCATCTAATGCTCATTCCAATTTTTATATGATTAGAAACCGTCTCTTGTAACTATAAGCAGCAATTGTTATAAAATGAAAGACAAATCATTTGCTATATCTAATTCACTTTGCATCATGTTGTATGATATTCTACTTATTCATAAGTCCTTCTAGGACTATAGCACTCTTATTGTGTTTTGGTTCAATAAATTTTGATGCAGCAGAGGCTCTGAAAAGTATACCAGATGCATGAGAAAGAGATCTCAATTCTACACTAAATCTGACCATCATTATTGCGCCATAATGTTCAGTTTGTCACAGATAATTTTTTAATGAAAATAATCACTAAAATTATCACAATTCCTTGAATCGGCGACACAATGAATATTTTCAAAATCCTTAGTTTAAAAAATGGCAACTTTAAACGTTTTAACAGACTTTTTCTGCCAATGAAGATTCAATTTGGTAACATTATGGAATGTTTTAACAAAAATACATTTAGTAGTATTGCCAATTGAGGAAGAGGTAATGATTGCATCTACTAAAAATAATTCCTGTTCTGAATGGGTTAAGAAATGCATCATATACAATTCATAAATTTGCAAATAAGTTTGTTGCAGTATTTATTTTTTGCTTTCCCAAACGCAAGTTTTATACAATGACTCTAGACAATGTTGAAATGAAATCAGATAAGTGTATAAATTATTGCTGAATAGTATTATAATGACCTTATGTGCCACAATTTTCCACTTTCGTTATGAACACTGAATCAAAACCAAAGCGATAAGTGAATTTTTGAACTATGTATAAAAAGATAAATTACTTTACTGTTGACATTTACAGTTTTACAAATTAAGTTTGTTATTTCAGAAGAAAGGACAATTTTAAAACCCCAAAACAGAAAAGGTGATGATTTATCATATGCATGAATTTTACCATGATATGATCGCGAATTTTCTTGATCACTCAAAAATTGAAAGTTCATTATCAGAATCATATCAAGAAATTGTGAAGTAAACGGTTTACTTGTCAAAAGAGATAAATGCTTTAAACTTTAAATAGATCCTACATCAGTTATGATGCATTTTCTGTACTCTAAATGTTGACATTAGGCTAAAGCTATATTGTATTGCCTTTAAGTACACATAAGCAGTTCAGTTCTAAGCCGTCAAGGTCATATTATGTTCATGAATTTATCTTCAAAACCGTTATAAGGAAATTATTCATGTCTATATTTAGTCACTTAATTATAAGGAATGTCCAGATTAAATTTATTTAGACAAAAGAATATTTACTCCATCATTATCTTACAAAAAAAAACACATTTCCTTTGAACTCGGGAAGACTAAATACGGCCGATGATATAAGTTTCTTTCTTCCCAACAAAAAAAAAACTTTGAGCATCTCGTCAAACAAAGATGTATAGTTTATTCCGAAAGAGGGCTCTTTCCATAAGAAGAGGAATTCCTAGTAAATAGCGTAGTGATTCGAGAAGCGGTAGGAATGTCGCGATAAACACTTCATCAGTGTTCCCCTCTTGTAATAATGATAATGATAATAATGATAATAGTAATAATAATAATAATAATGATAATAATAATAATAATAATAATTATAATAATAATAGTAATACTACTACTACTTCTACTTCTACTACTACTACTACTACTACTACTACTACTACTTCTACTACTACTACTACTACTACTACTACTACTTCTACTACTACTACTACTACTACTACTACTACTACTTCTACTACTATAGTAGTAGAAGTAGTAGTAGTAGTAGAAGTACTAATAATAATAATGATAATAATGATAATAATAATCGCAGATAACAATAGAGGATCAGATGGGCGGCCCTGGCCTTTCGCATACAATGACATTGGGGGAGCATTGACAAACTTATGGATAAACTTTACCACTTTTCATGTTACTGTGGGGGAGCGACACAATTCCTGGTAAAATTTATTTATTTTGTTCGATGTAACTGGGAACTGTGACCAATAAAAATCATGAAAACTCCACAGTCCATCCCCAAAATTACACGACACTAAATTCTACGTGGGAGGTGTTTCACGAAGTTACTACGACTGGTATATCAGTTCTTGACTTGTGCTGAATGATCGAAAATCTTACGCGTATGACACTCGTAAAGTCATGAATAACTTCAAAAATAATTTGATGAAACACCGCCCTGGAATTAATACTGCTCCCCTAGCTTGTAACACGAAAAATGTGAAAGATGCAACGAGGAGTTTTTACAGTGAATGATTATATCGACAATCGCTATCATTGTATTATGATCTTTATATTAATTTCTTTTGAAAAGTTGTTAGACATATTTTAATGGGCACATGTGCGTTGCAAAACATTTGTAAAAGATAAAATTAATTCCTGATTATCCCGTTCGTATACCGGCGAAATAACACATTTATGCTTTCAAAACCAAAATCAGAGCTATAACTAAATTGCTTATACATTATAAATTTTTGTTAATAAAATTTGATAATAAAATTTTGTTCCTATTTGTGTTTATTGTAGGATGATAGTCATAATGACAATCAGTGCTTGTTTGTTTTATTCCCATCATAAAAGAAAAAACAACAAGTACAAATTTGAATAAACACAATATATATATGTCTAGAAAGTCAAGATATAGGATATGAAGCAAAATGTTTGGATCACACGACTTAATGCACTCTGAAAATCCAACTGTTAAATAATTTTATAAGGTCGGAGGAGTGACAATTCACTTTTACGAATACAATGTACGGTAGAAGATTTTTATTTCAACGGTTGGGTACAACTTGTTTGAAATATTGATTTCCCATTTTACAACGGTATTGTCACTCCTTTGGCCTTGCAATGGTTCAATTAGGCAAGATCATAGCCAAGGAACGCAATTATCAAAATATAAAATGTAAGACATTTCCTTGCTGGGGACAGGTTGGTCTATAAATTAACCAAAATTTGCCATAAATGATGATTGTCGTATCAGCCAATCAAAATACATAAAAAGAGCAAAGTAGATAAAGTAATAAGTAAATAACAATAATTCTATCGATAAATCATGAGCTTCATGACATAAACTTCCTATTCGGCGCTTATGCAACTTATGAAGAATCAGCAAATTATTTTATTCTTTTACTGAAATGGATATACAATATTCTCTTTCAAATTTGCTGTCCGTTCACAACAAAATAATTTTCATAATTTTTTTTCTTTTTCTTTGGGGGGGGGGGGATTTGCCACACTTTTATTTTACATATGTTCTTCATAAATCAGCTAAAGTACACCTGCAACAATTCCTCTGACTTCCAAAATTCGTCAAATGGCCCAAGAAGATCCTTTGTATTATCATGAGAGGGTGTACTATACCGTTCACATGCGGTTGGCCCCAATATTCCTACACACTGCATGGGCATCCATGGAAGGACAAATTATGATGGAAATGATGTCTATCATGCCTGATGAATCATGACTTGGTTGGTGGTATTAATGATGATTATACCATGAACATCAATCCATTATCTCCAACGATACATTGTCTCTCTTACACAACACAAGCCATCTCATCAACACGCAAGGCAATCACGACAGAAACACTTCATTTGTTTCACAAGGTCGACATTACCAAAATTACACGTCAGAGGTTGAACAAAAATGTCTTTGATTGCTTTGCGACAAATACTTGGACAGATAAATTCTGAAATTAATTGACGATTTTGCGGGGTTAGATGAGAGGCAATTAATTTGGTGCATGTCTTGAGATGACGCAGCTGTAATGATGATGAACAGATGTGGCGCAACAAGTTCAAAGCAAATGCCCGATATAAAAGAAATATTCATTGTTGGCGGCATAAAAAAACAAAAACATACCAAAATAAACAAAACATAACAAAACGAGAAATCAAGCAAAATTTGAACGACTTGGTATATCGATGGTCTATTAATGTTATCATGAGAGACATATATAGTCAGGATAGATTTCATTATCATGATCCTTTTATTTAAGACATGTATTATCATCATATTAGGATGATCATTATACAAATTATAGCACAATTCGTTCTTTGACAAGACACTTATGAACAAAATTTGATCAACTTCGGATATCGATGTCCTATTAATGTTATCATGAGAAGGATAATTATTTGTGTAGATGGCCTCATTGGGTGACTTCAAGTACGATGTGCGGTGTTGGTGTTGCTGCAACACAAACACCAGCGTTCAACACCATATTTGAAGTTGCCCATTATTAAACCCGCTTACCGGTATAGGACAAATATCGTTCATGTCATTACAATTATACTTATACGAATTATTGTTCTGAGTTCTAAACACCAACCTTTAGAATTGTGAATTTGAATTTTCAAACGAAAGTTGAACTTTAAATCAGATTATAATCCAATTTTCATTAAAAAACGGTATCAAAGCCTGTGACAGAAAAAAATACCCAAATTTGAGATGCACGAAGCACCACTCCCCAATCCCAGCAGTGCCAAAACGTTTTGCAACCTCTTCATGGGGCGCAATAGCAATGTTTTTCACCAAAAAAAATATTTTGATAAATATTCTCAAACTTTATCGAATTTTGTCTGACGAAAAAAACAAGTTATCAGATTTACATTATAGGTTTTAAGTTCAGACTCCCTGACTGAATTAGAGGACCAAGGCGTGGTCAATAACTCCCATGTATTCCCTGATGGTAACGTGCACCAACAGGAGGGAGAATAATTACTATTGCTTTCAAACAGTCACAGAAAGGGCAGTCGGAACAGGTCTGTTGAATTCGTCAGACACGAGTTAAGATGAATTAGGTGGAAGATTGAGGTGGAAGGCTTTAACCATGGCTAAAGTACACAAGTTTGCATTTCATCCACGTAAGTTTATGTATCTAATTGCTTGAAATGTTAAAGTGAAAGGCGTTGACCAGTGTCGTTCGGGAAAGCTGGAAATAGAGATCATCTACAACGGAACTTGACGAAAGGAAGTAGTTCAGAGGTGTAG
>BQKZ01000047.1:219642-231686 GCA_036244855.1 Temnopleurus reevesii
TGTTGAAAATATTCAAATTCTCTTAATTAGAGCAATTCTTTATATGAATAAATCTTCTTCTTATTGATTGTTTATTAAAATCATATTTATTCCATAATTTATCATTTCATCTTTCATATAAAACTTATTTTGAATATATATATTTCTTGAACATAATTGCGTGATATATGTTGAACACTATCCATCAACAAAATTTTCTCTAAAGATTAAAAAGACGGATTAAAAAACAAGGATATATGATAAGCCCATTGTAGAGAAGTGACGCACCAACGTCATCACTATTTGATGTCACGTGATGCAAAGTTGCCAATTTGCTAAAAATATAACTATTTAAATTATTTTTAAAAACCCTTCAAAAATTCGTAACTTTCTTATTTATTGTTCGATTTTGCTCAAACTTTTTTTGATATGTTCGTCTAATTTTTGCGCTTTTAATCAAAGCAAGTTATTTTTGGCCTGGAGTAACCGTTTAAAAAAGAATATTAAGCAGAATCGTACTCTAAGCAAAATATATCTTGATAAAGCTTTAAATCAGGCAAGGGAGAAGATTTATTAAATTATATAAAAATTAGCCTGTGACACGTGTAATCGAATTCAAACCATATTTTTGATCGGGTTCATGCAGATGGTTTTATTTCTTGACATTTATCGTCATTCAGAATGAAATGAACTAAGACTGACCCTAATCATCACAAGATACAGTGTTATCATGAATATTCCAATATGATACTCTCATCTGATAAATGCTGGTCAATGTCTCTTCAGCCACACCATACAAAAAAAGATGGCGCGAGGAGAATGCATGAGTCAGTGATGGCTCGCTAAAGCAATTCTTGCCACTTTTTTTTTACCAGAATCTTATGTTCACAAAGACCATTTGAAACGGTTATTTTTCGATGCATACACAAGTTTCTCCTTGGATGTCACATAAGTTTGACTCCTATTCTCAAGAAAGATCAAGTCACCAGGTAAAAACACAATTATACTTTTCCTTCTAATATATTGTATTAATAATTTGATATTTTCGTTTGGTACGTAGATTTGTTGATAATTTTTCCCCCTTGACTGGAACGCCAGCAATCGAACATTGGGTATTACAGATTGAATGAACATAAAAAAGTCACATTTGAACTGTTCATCACTGAACATGTCTCTGATGTCTGATATGGTAACAACTTTGGTATTGTTTTTGTTATTGTTCGTGGTAGCTGTCTTTGTTGTTGTTGTTGTTGTTGTTGTTGTTGTTGTTGTTGTTGTTGTTGTTACTGTGGTTGTGGTTGTTATTTTTGTTGGTGATGGTGGTGGTAATTGTGCATGGTAGTGGTGCCTGTTGGAAGTGAGTGTTTCACTGATATTGCATCTGTACTATAGCAAAAGGCGTCGATGATGATGTCGTGTTTTTTGTGTGTTGTTGGTGGTGGTTGTGGCGTCGTGTTTGTTATTCTTGTTCTTATTCGTGGTGGCTGTTGTGGTGGGGTTGGTACTGTTAGGTGATACGGGGATGTTGTTGTTATTGGTGGTGATGGGGGTGATTGTGGTAGTGGTGCCTGCAGGTGGTACGTGTCTCACTAGTATTGCAAAATACAGTGATGACAGTGGTGAAAGTGTTTAAATGACCCTTTGATCTGTTGGTCATTATACAACTTACGTCGGCTTTACATTGATACACCTGTCGATATAATACCGTATACTTTAGTGAATGTTTAAAAATAACAAAGATTTATGGATGAAATTGAAGTTTAGTTGAATCTTAAACGCTCTACTTCAGTTATGTCCAATGTACCAGGGAGCAAAGACGACCACAAAATTTTCAAGAAACATTTTGGGCTTCAATCGTGAAAGAATCGGACATAATTATTTTACATTGACACATCTATTTGATAGCATGCTACAATACAGCAATGTATAAGTGTATGATTTCAAGACCTAGTTCCTTATATAAGCATTAGGGGGAGGCGCAACAACTCTCCTTGTCATCCTTAGGGGCATATTATTAAAATCGTCAGGATTAGACCATATTATTCCCTTTAAAACGAAACAGAAACTGAATTTATCTCAAATGCATAACCATAATACTTGAAAAATTGCCCTCCTTACAACTGTGCAATATACAATCATCATGATTACAGGACAGTGAGCATTCTTTGCAAATCACAAGCCATCTACTGAAGTGAAAACAATATAATCAAATGCTCATATTATAAAACATGGATATTTACAATAATAATCTTACAATCATAATGAACCAATCAGCAAAGTTGACAGTATGTAATAACTGTATTCGCAAATATCTCCTTTGTCAATTATCTTTGAATATTTTTAATTGAAAAGAATCAATCCAATAAAATATTTTATTGAAAAAAAAAATCTACAATGGTGTGATGTGATTCTTGTTGGCAATTTATATGGTCTCATAGATTCTCAAACCACCTTCTTCGACCCCACCTTCACCTTTTTTCTTCAACTTTCTTGGACCAGACGGTAACAAACTTAATCATTTTAATCACGTCCAAAAAGTGCAATCAAGGACACACTTCAAGCATCTGCTGATAAATCATAATTCACCTAACGTGACCTTACTTTATTCACTTATATTTTCCTTTTTTTTATTTTACATTGCCCTCACTACGTAAGGTACCTGACATATCACAAATCGTAATTGCAAAACCAACTCAATGATTGCCGCGCATTATGAGACGTCTGGGAGTTATTTTAAGTGATTCTCCTGAACAACTAAGTTTGTATAACACTAGGGCCAACGTGATGATACAATGATCTTGATGCTCATAAGCGAATCGTCATTTGATAATTGGAAGATTTGTCCCGACGACTTCTTGAATAACCTTGACCTTCACATTTAAGCATGAAATGATTCCTTTCATTTTAAACAATTCTTTTTGTTTTGTTATGTAGTACTTGCAGTGGTAGTATAGTAGTAGCAGTGGAATAGGTATTAGTAGTAGAACGGCTTGTAGCAGTAATAGTATTGGTATTAGTATTAGAAGTAGTAGTAGTACCCGCAGTAGTAGTGGCAGTACAGAAGCAGCAACAGTAGTAGTATTAGTAGAAGAATAGGTAGAAGAAGTAGAAGTAGTAGTAGTAGTCGTAGCAGAAGAAGAAGAAGAAGAAGTTCTAGTAGCAGTATAATTAGTATTAGTAGTAGAACGACTTGTAGCAGTAATAGTAGTAGAAGTAGTAGTAGTAGTATTAGTAGTAGTAGTAGTAGTAGTAGTAGTAGTAGTAGTAGTAGTAGTAGTAGAAGAAGAAGTAATATTAGTAGTAGTAGTAGTACTACTACTACTAGTAGTAGTAGTAGTAGTAGTAGTAGTAGTAGTAGTAGTAGTAGTAGTAGTAGTACTTGAGTTGTATCTTCATTATTTCTTAATTCAATACAATTCCTTCTCTTACCGTAAGATATGTACTTATATACGTGTATTTTGTTTTATATCATGTTCTCATTAAAAAAATAAAACGAATAACAACACTATTGCGATACCACAATACTGGCAGCAGCTTTATTTGGATTCTTTGTATAGGACTTTCCCCTGTGTGTTGCATGACAAAGTCCAAGACAGCTCGAAATTAAAAAGAAATTACTCATAATCATTATCTTCTTCATTCCATAATCTTCCATGATTCCTCAATGAACACATAAACAAACAGTAGGCAAAATACTTATTATATTCATCTCCCCTCGAGATTGCATGTACAATAATATCTTGCGATAGTCTATCCTCGTTTGTATTCATTTCCAATCTGTATTCAAATATCCGACTTCACAATTCTTATCGGACACAAACCCTTGGCATATTTCAGAGTGAAATCTCGACCAAAGTGCCCTGAGGTTCTTTTTCTCCTCGCCCGAAGCTGACCCACATTTCGAGCGACTATGAGACAACGGATACGCATTCTTACATTTTGTAGTCCAAAAATAAATATGATCCGTACAATCGGACGCATTTACTGGCTAAGAGAAATCATCTATATTCAATTCCAATGGCATTAATTATGAAAAGCGCATTCAGAAAAAAGCTCCGCTTTTGTAAATGTTCGAGAAGCACCATATGTGGGAGAAGAAAAATGACCCAGGAAATCGGGGGCAGCCGGGCGCCCATACGACCAATAAGTATAACGCAAGTTGGATATGCTTTTGTCCATCATAAACTCGAGGCTTCCAAAATTTGATCTACCGACACGATTAAACGTGAGATTTAAGCTCGACCGCCTTTACAATTGACACACAATGAAAATGTCAGCCAACAATTAAAAGGGATAGACACGTTAGCAAAATATCATTCAAATATGACGATTGTCGGCTATTGCCCTCTCCTATGAATGACAGTTTGCATACCATTGGGGATTTCTATTGCCTTTTTGTCGTTCAAGTTTACGAGATAAACCAAAGTATTATTCATTAAAAATCAGATATGAATTCATCATGTGAGTCAGTCAAGACAAACTACACGTAATTGTTATTTTATTTAATTAAGTGATATGAACTTGCAAGTACTAAACATTTTAGACTGGATAAGGATGAAGATGATGAAAGGGCAAAGGGATCAATAAAAATCATCTCGTTCATCATTACATTCTTTCCTCATTTTGATTGATTATTTGAGATGTATATTTTGATTGAGTAATGATGAATATTTATGATCTTGACAATTTTGATGAAATTTATGTTCTTTAAAGTGACATATAAATGAGGTAAGCAGACAAGAGGCTTTGAATGGGTTTTTACTTTTTAAGTTCCACAATACTTAAGTTTTAGCTATGACATCTTTATGACCAAAAAAAATTTTTTCGCTATGAGTTTTTATTTATAATATTTCTTTTTAATTTTGTTCGCAACAATTTAATGATGTAAATGGTACACTATGCATGGAAGAACAGTTGTGTCATCGTTGATACAACTGAATGGGATATCCCCCACATTAATTTCATTCATAATTTTATGCTAACTTTTATGGTACTTTCTATTGTATTTGATTTGTTTCTAATTTGTATAATTTTTTGTGTGTTGATTTTCTTAATAAATAAATGAGGAAAATAAATAGATATGACTGTAAAATTTAAATTCGCAACTAATTCAAAGCGCCCATGCACTTCCCATATCAAAGATAATTCTCTACATAAAACAATGTATGCCATGTAGTACTTGTAACTAATTCGAATTGCTGAATAAATGATTACAATAATAATAATGATAATATTTCAGCTCAATAAGACATGATAAAATGCATTTTATGCAATTATAAATAAAATTGCAGGATAGGATTTGTATAATTCACATATCTTATCATACTTATGTGTTATAAATTATAATTGGTTCGCTTTGAAATATATTTACAATACAATTAAATGATTTATATTGTATTAATATGAAAATGAATAAGCACATTCATTTTTCAAGACAGAGATAAGTGACTAATTGAGACGCAAATTTCGTAGATTTGACCATAAATAATTTTGTCAGTTCGAATCTTTGTTTTCCATTCATTTTCTCCCCGATGGACCTTAGCTGAATAAAGACGTCTTGGGTCTCGTGTCCTCCTCCGATCTCGGTTACAAATTATGAGCAAATTTTGCAAATCGTATTGTATGAAACGACCGCAGTGGGACTCCTAGTCTCAACTCACGTCTACAGTTATGAGAAAAACGGTAATCTTGAGTTCTCAAATGATAGTTTATATTTCAAAACCTGTTGGTTGAGTCACACCGTTAGAATAAATCTGCAATCAATCAATGGGTATCCACCGTAATATAGATTTCAGTCTGGTATCCTTTGCTACGATATGACTGACGGGTGAGCGCCTCTTTTTTCAGGTGCTAAATCAAATCACTGATTTGGTTGTGTCGCCATATAGTGGGAGTTTAGAGTTATGACTGAATAGAAATTAAATCAGTTAGAAAGAAATGTCAAAGCATAGTTAATGATTCTTCTTGTGATGACCATCTTGGGGGTATTCTATTAGCCCCGATCCATTGGTTTGGGAACAAATATTGATACGTATATTATGAGATATCTATGGAAGGTTGTAATTGCTCATGGGTTTCATCTACATGGCAAAAAGTGTCAGGCAAAAGTTAACTCAACAAACTAAAATTATCCTCTGGTATACATTAAATATAGCTTCTTCATCCAATAATCACTAGCACTATATTATTTCTACAACAGCTTGCTGTATTTCTGAGGAATCAATTTTTTTGCTTCTTTCTTTTCTTTTTCTTTTAGAATATCACATGATGTGCAAATCAAAGCATTCTGAATACGCTAAATATGATCATGATCGGAAAATGGGAGGTTATCTCGTAAATGGTTATACAAGGGGTGTAATTGGACAAAACGGGCCAATTTTTGACCGTCTCATGAGGCCAGCTAAAAGCTGGTAACCCCCCCCCCCCCTTCTGAAACGGATTTCTGCTGACGAGTGGGGTTGAGTATACACGTATAAGCACTGTTAATAACATCAGTTTTAAAAAGAAAAGTTTCAAAATAAATATATGTTCTAATTTTCAAAAATGATTGAAAATAAATATATGAATTGACATTGAAATTAAGATTGAAAATAAGTGTCCTTATTAATTGGATTAGATAATAAATTATATATTAATTGCATTCATAACTTTTATTCGAGTATAGCCTTAGAAATCCTCTTATTTTGATTCCGGAGCTTATAAATGTTTCTGGTTCCAAACCGATCCCACAAACCGCACAATCTTTGTTCTTTATATGAAGAAGATTAAATATGTGACGGCAACTGAAATTGTTTACGAGTCAGTTTTCAACCGTTCTTATTCATTTCTGTCGACATACAATATAATTTGAATTGTCTATGCAAACTCAGGGTATGAAATATTGATGACAAGAATCAATAATTCATCAAAATACCCGCTGGCGACTTCACTTCATCGGTATTTTTGGACCATGGCGCCACCAAGAAGTGCAAGAATTGAAACAAACTTGGCTTCTTAGGAATAAAGAAGATGAAGAGATACAGGAAAAGAAAGATAGTGGGTCAGAGAAGGTTAGCCAGATACTGTTAAAAATAAAATATACAAAGAAGACAAAATCAAAGTAAAATTCATTGCACAATCAAACGTCTTTAGCAAATATAAATTTAAGAATGACATTAATTATATTTCATAAGTGAAACACAGGGAGATTATCCTGATCAAATATTGAAGTTGATATTAATATCTTAAAGATCATTTCAAGCGTGCTAAAACAGGAAATAAATTAATCAAAGCAAATAAAACATGTGGAGTCTCGTTTTGTGGTGAGTATAGTGATCGATTTTGTATGATAGAAATTAAGTTTTAAAAAACGAAGGTCATGTCATACACTCAAACATTAAGAATGAATTACACAAGTTGATCGTTCAAAGAACACATTCAGAAACATTTTTGAATCAATCCTTATTCACGAGTTTAAGTGTGTTTAAATGTATAACATATTACTTGTTTCTACACCTTTTGACAATATTCTTGATTATCAATTGTTTGATTTGGTTTGATTTGATATTGTTTTGATCCATTTGCTTTCATATAGTTAAAACCCAGTTCCACATCATGCTTTATTCAACTGGGTCGCTGAGAAACATGCAGTAAACTGCAACACAATGCAAACGATCACATAAAGAAAGAATTTCAATGTATACACAAACACCAAGCTAATAATAAATTAAATCTTAAGAGCAGGACTGAAACGATAAAATGATAATGTATGATAATACCTTAAAAAATAAACATTTAAGAAATATAGCTATGTAGCTTGAAATTTAGTAATCATAATTAGCCGATTATAACAATGTTTTGTTTCTGCGGTTGCGCATTCAAGAAGAGTGTAATTGAGCATGTTTCAAAAAGGATTTTCTAATTGCCCGATTGTAAATGGTAAACCACATCAAATTAAGCATTGTAATTGCATTGTAAATAAGATTCAAGTTCAAATTTAATTTTATTTCCACCCATTATAAACCATAGCATGATACATTTTACAAAACGGAACAAACAATACAACNTTTCACTCACTAATACACGCATAAACATGTATTAAGCAAACACACGCACACCTCACATACAAAAATACAGATATGAATATAAATCCATAGCTTTTTATTTCTGTTGCATAAAATTAATGAGGAGAGTTCATAAGGTGCTTCAAATTAAAACAAATCCTCGATAACTTTTGCTAACAACATTACATAATATTTCGTATAAAGGAATATGAGGATGCCCTTAGGAGATGAGGATATAAAGGTTGGTGTATCTATCAGATTGAAAACTCCTATGATGAAGATCAATCTCACAACCACCTTAATCCAAGATTGATATATCGTATCCAAGATGAACATATTATTGTCTAAACCACGTCAGAAATTTTCATTTTCTGTAAACAGGTAGATTAACCATTTTATAGAATCTGAAGTTAATAAGTAATTAACAGATATTTGATTTTTTTTTAACCAAAATCTATTTGTTTTAGTGAAAAGGATTAACTGCCTGTACACATTTTCCCCATGATTCGTATTTGCAAAATAATTATGTAAAATGATTATGCATTGTTACTTATTTTGACAATTTTTCGGTATACTAAAAACTGATTTTCGTTTGGAATACCGAACCTTTCAGCTTCGGGCAGATAGGCCTTATGAATATTTCCTCTTTTTACCCTTCATCGTTTTCTATGATCTAATTCATGGCATGTGTTGTGCGTTTGTGGGGGTCGTCACATAATTATATTTGGCTACTAAATTACAGGCGTTCAGTGTGTTTTGGTATTTGGATGATTTGCCGTTTTTTAAACGGGTTGTAAATCAACCTAGATAATTATTTGTCTAAACATCACAAATAAGTTGAATAGCCCTACTTTGTCGGTATTCCAAATCGAAGATCAATAATGACAAGTGAAAAGGGTCTATTACGGAACTCTATGGAACCTGTTAAATCCCAAAGAATCGTCTGATGCCAATGTATTCACAAAAGAATCGACACAAAACTTGCCGCCAAAGGAACCCGTCCTAAACAAAAGAGATCAAGAACAGCTTCGTTGCTCCATTAAATAACTTCTCACTGAAAAAGCGACAAAAGAGGATTGTAATTACTCTCAAATTGGAAAACTATGCAAGTCTATTTCATGGCCGGTTTAACGCTTACAACAGGGGCGGGTTAGTTGAGAGAACTCGATATATTCACAGCTTCATAAATGAAAGTTGGAAAGTTGGCGACGAGGATAAACGAATTGGCTCTCCTCAACAGAGTTTCGCAGGCACGGGATGACTGTCTCCTGTCACTAACAGGACGCTTTTAGGGTGCATGATGCATTTTTTTTTCAGACCTTACTTGTTTGGAGTATAACGCATTATCTATAGAGAGAAAAAAAATAAACCAAAATATATGTTCCTTTCATTTTGACATTACAGGTTTGTGAACATTATCACTAAAGACGCTTTGTCTCAACAACAACAAAAAACTTTCAAAAAGTAAACAAAATCTGCCTCTGTGCATTCTAGATAATCTGGAAGTTTTTCGTCTTCTTGGTGTCATAGCTCAATCCTCAACTTTATATGTGTTGCAGTATATTCAATCTTTGATACAATGTCTCTCTTCCTACGCATGTGTCTGCGCATTTCCTCCTGTTTGTATATCTACATCATTTTATATTTGTCAGAATGTAATCATGTCCACCATTTCTAATAGAACACGCATTTCGACAATCACAATGTGTATCCGAAAAATTACTAGCCAACTTTGTTTCTCCCAAATGTCTTTGTTCAAAATATTCGTTAACCATTGAACAAATTACTTGAGTAGAAAAAATTATTCTATTTTAGCCTAAGCTCATGCTCCTATTCCTCATGAAAACGATACACAAGTAACACAAATAAGAGTATAGAAAGGGCAATAGTTTCACAAGAAACCGTCCAGCCAAGTCTTCTATAGCCTTATTTAGCCTGGCACACGTTTCTCATTTTAGTAGTCCCTCCTCTTCAATCGCAACTTAAAACCTAGACCAACAATCAAATGCCATCCTTAAAAAATAACGCTAGGAAATGTATATGCCTATATTGAGAGCGGCATGGGGGTAAAGAAAGAAGGGGGTATACCGACAAAACCTTCTCTACCTTTGTTATGGCGTCGATTTGTGTTAGGGATATCCCTTGTATTGGTCACACAGCTTGCTTCGTCACACCCTATTCATTAACGTTCAACAAAGAACCCATCACTTTCTTCCGCCTCCGGTATTGGGGCAAATCTTTGCGCCAGTTTGGCAGTGGTTATTGAGCCCGAGTTTTCTTTCAACTATTTACGAACATAACAGTGATATTCTTCTCATTTTCGGATTCTAAAAATGGAAAGGGAACGAAAGCGGGAGAAAATTTTATACAAATGGCAAATGAGAAACGAAACACCGTTGGTATTATATGATCTGTGATACGTTGGGCGTCTTTTCATCTTCCAATACCACATCGAGGTAACCGTCTGCTCCTAATATTCAGCCTTCCCCAATGCCTCAATAACCTCGTCTATAATATTTGTTCTACACCCATGTTTTCAATTGATGTTTCCTATTATTTTGTTCACGATGATTGTGTGTTCTAGTGCAGTTTTATTCTATCTTCTTCAATTCTTAAATGAATAGATTATTTCGCATATCTCTTTGCTACTTATTTTCATTAATATTTAGGTGTCAACTTACTTTCGTATATCCTATCAAAGCTGCATTCTACATGTACCATAATATCCCCCCCCCTCTCTCTCTCTCTCTCTCTCTCTCTCTCTCTCTCTCTCTCTCTCTCTCTCTCTCTCTCTCTCTCTCCCTCTCTCTCTCTCTTACTTTCTCTCTCCATCTCCCTCCCTCCATCACCTTATATCGACCGACCCATTCTCCCATTTTAATTCAATATCTTTATTAATGCATCACAGAATGCTCATCACGGAATGCTTTATCTCGATATATTTTTATTATCCTTTTCTCTTTGAATTTATTTAATCATGCCAAAACCAAAACTGAACTGAGGAAGATATGCCCCTTTCTGAACATGTCTTTCACTTTCTTTCCAATCCATTTGGTTCATTTTCGCGGCTCTTGTGTGCTCCTTCGCACCTTTTGAAAGTGAGTCGAAGCCAAGGGCAAGACAGGGTGTAGGCAAACCGTTTAATCCAGCAAACTTGACTTTTTGGCGTGGGATAGATTTCGGGTGGCTATTGTTTGCCATGCTTGTGTGTGCACTGGAACTGGAATCAGTTACACAGTGCCGCTAAAGACCCGCTCCAGGTTACACTTCTATTGTACTTTCTCTCGGCAAACGGGAAGAAAAGAGGGTAATGCGCTTGCATTGTATTATAAAGACCCGTAGAAAGAAAAAGAAGTCTTGACAAAGTTGAGAAAAAGTGTTTCTTTGGCAAAGTACTGGTCTGGATTACAAGTATATTTGTAAATGATTGAGCCTAACTTTGATGATGATCAAATTAATGATAAATTGATTGATAATCCCTTTTTATATGAGATGTTGGTCCTCATTTTTCAGTTTATCATTTCTTCCAAAATGAAAACAAAGAAATCCCGCAGCACTTTTCCTTACTGATGCCACCAAAAGATCGATAATCTGTATAATAATGATCAGATGATATAATTGGACACTTCTATTTGCAAATTTCGTTTGAGACCGGTATCCCTTGGAAAATGACATCAAATCTACACGATCTCGCCTCCTTAAAAAAGGGTACCACCATAACCCTGCTACCACTTCCACCACTGTCACCACGCCTACCCCTCTCTACCACACCCAAATCCCTATGTTTACCCTCATACCCCTTATCTGCAAGATTCAGTGCATGCGAGCATATGCCGTTCTTTCCTTTGACTCTTCAAGAGGTCCTGTGATAGGGTATATCACCCTCTTGTCCACAACCGGTCGACACCTGTAGCTGCAACACTTCACTCTTTATCCCCACACCTCCTCAGTCCGGTCATTGCACTTGGAGTTGACTACCAGCTCTCCAGAGGGTTTACTTCTTATCTTCATATTGAAGCTTGT
>BQKZ01000047.1:252967-277794 GCA_036244855.1 Temnopleurus reevesii
TTTTTTTATAAACTTTTTTGTTATGCTCATAACATATTACTTAGTCAAAATGACTGAACGACTATAGTCATCTGGGTGCACTTTGATATTTTCCAGCCAAAAACTACAGAAATTTCTTTTGAATCAACTGGCCAGGAAATCGTCACATTTGAGTGGAATATAATAGTTATATCTTGCTTATCCTTTCAGCAAGTCATTGGGAATTTGTGTCATTTGGTTTCAGTGCGGTGTTGCAAATAATAGTGCGTGATTTATTGAGAAATTTTACGATATCAAGCGCTATCAATGATCAGAATTATGCATACCTATCAAAAGTGCAGTATAATGTTTATATTTCCTCTTTATCATGACCCTTTCCTTTTCATTTCATGCTAAATCCGCATTGGATTACGAGAGATTGTCGAAATCGATGAAGGGATAAAGATTAGGTAATGGAACATTAGTCAACAAACGGCCCATGTCGTGGTAACTATTGTAACCTGTCACACGATGTTACATTAATCCTTGTCTCACATCTTGTATGACCTATGTGTCCTTAGTATCTTGACTGCCGTGTTTGTAAATTCTGAATAAAATTGGAATGTAAAATATCTAAATTTGACATTGCCAAATGGATTTTAAAACATTCAACTCTAGTTCGTAGTTTTAAAAAAAAATCATGCAATCCTGAAGTGAAAACTAAGGTGGTTTTTTTCGTCATGCTCAATACCCACTTTTAACAAACACACGTATTCGGCACAATACACTGCAAATAATCAGGGGCAAAATATAAATTTGGAAAATGTCTTTACAACTTAATTTGGCCTAATCTGACAAACATTAATGAATTAATACAATTCTTACACGGGTAAACGATACTCTGCTAGAACCCTGCGTCCGTGTGCCTCTATTTTCTTTGACATTCTATAGGAGAAAATAATTCTTACCAGGCGTTGTGGTGTACTGGTTTAGACTCTCGCCTGTCAACTAGAGGGTCGCGTGTTCAAATCCTACCCATGGCATTAATTTCCTTCCGCAAGAACTGCATCCACATTGTGCTGCACTCAACCCCGGTGAGGTGAATGGGTATACCTGGCAGGAATATTTTCCTTGAAATGCAGCGCGCTACTTACAGCTGCATGCACTGCTAAAGCCAGGGTAATTATGCTATTGTAGAGCGCTTAGGGACGACAGATAAAGTTAGTGTTAGGCGCTATAAGAACGTATAATTATTATCATTATCTCTTCCGTCATGTCCGTGTAAAAATATGTTTATGTACTAGTAATATTGCAATAATGATCTTCTAATGTTTTTTTTTTGTGAGAATTATGTGTATACACATTTTTGAGCTATTTCATGCCTTTTATATCTTAAATATCATGAATGTGAAATTCAAGTATTCGGCTTTTCAGCATATAAAATTGGATTAAGCAAAATTTACTTATTCATTGTTTCTATACATTTAAAATGTCATTTGATGAGAAACGGCAATTCTAAAATATTGTAGCACCCACATCTTAAAAGTGTCATAAGAATATTGACAAACGCATCAGGTGTATAACAGAATATGATCAATCTTAAAATTACTATCAGATGTCTGGAAAAGGCGTTAAAATTAGATTAATAATGAAACACTAACTTACAATACATTCAGATGATTTCTTTATAGCATGCATTGCGATCGAAGTATGATCACTTTTTTGTTCTCTTGCTCTGGAAATAAGACAAACAAAATGGAATGTCTTAAGAATGGAAGAAATTAATAGAGAAGAAAAATGACATGCGAACACGTCATCTCGGTTCATCCTCAATATCACCAATGAGAAGTGTGCTTACAAAAACCTGGTAAGAAAGTCATTGTTCCAGATTCGTTGGTTAGCCAATAAGAGAGCCCGACTCACAGAGCAGGTAGACCTGAACTAAAGTGCGTCCTTCGTGAATACTTGGAGTAAGGGAGTGAACCTCAGCTCCGCACACGTTGCTATGCTTTTCTTTTCACTTCTTCTTTCAAGAGTCAACAAAAAAGCAACGTGCTTAATCGACGATCCCTCGAGTTGGTTTCTTAGAACGTGTTTTTAAGAAATTTTCCGAGGCTACTTCCAAGATTATCTGACCTATTTTCTCTGGCATGTTGTAAATGCGCTAAGCTGGAACTTTTAATCCACAATTTTCTACATTATCACACACGGTATGAAAATATTTCCCTCCGGCAAAGCAATGATTTCATTTTTATTTTCCTCCTCAGGAAACTAATGGGACTCTTTGTATTTTTATATCTTCATTCTTAAAGAGACTTGGGAGAACATATTAAATTGTAAAGGCGGAATTCCTCGGTCATGCAGCCTGCTGGAGTAGCATCGGCTTTCTCGATCGCGTCGTTGACAGCGAGTCTGTCCCATCATCATCCCCAGCACTACCCGCATCCAGCCGCGGTCACCACGTCGGCTATGATGTGCGCAGCGGGATACCCACCAGCAGCATTACCCTTGCCCTATGCCTCTGCCACGACGTGCCCGCCCGTCAGCTATGCGGGTTCACTCGCTCTGCCACCGCCTGGGTCGTCATGCACCGGACGGGGAACAAGCATCGAAATGCCCGTGCTTCCAGCATCAGCGGGATCTCAATGTGCAATGAATAACCCACCGGGGAGCGCCGGCGGGGGAACGACCCCTTTCACCGCTCACCACCCGTCCAATTCGTACTCGCGTCAGTGCACTGGAGATGTTTCCGAACATAACAGAAATATTGGTCTTTTATCAAACTCTCGACAAGGACTGGTTGGGGTAACAGACCTAAATATTCCTCGATGGAACTCATATGGACCTTGTCTAGAGTCGGGAATAAGCAGTGCAATCTCACCAAGGGTTCCAAACGGTCACGAATCAACATCATCACCATTGTTACGGGCAGGAGGAGGAGGAGGTGGAGGAGGAGCAGGAGGAACAGGAGGAGCAGGACATCGAGACTATGTAGACTCCCTCCAATCTCCAAATGCAAACTTCTGTGGTCAAACACAAAGCCCAACAGGTAAGGAATATGATCAGATATTGTGTTAAAAAATACTACAGCCTACACCAGGCCTGAAATTTAAACAGAAAGCAAAACAATCGTTATTAAAAATTGGCGACAATATTTTTCCCGAAACAAAATAGATATCTTAACCTCTCAAACATTGTCGTTTAATTATTTATTATGGTAACAATCAAGAAAAAAAAAGATAAAAGTCGAGAATGAAAGAGATACTCTCAAGGCAAATATTATGGTCATGCACAAAACCATCGTGCATGGAGTTATTTCCGATGACAACGATCGCTCCTCGCTGGAATTATTCCAGGTTTATCAGTTTACTTTATAGATCACTATGCCATACAGGTTTTCCACAAAGTATTTCATAATTTAATATCGTCAGAATTATGTACATATCACAATGTTAAATTTGTAAGCGAAATATGCATTTAAAATGTTAAATATTATGGAAATAGTTCAAAACCGACCGAGATACTTGAATGTAGAAAAGATGACTCCCGGCCGAGAAGAATGTACAAAACTGTCTATCAAGACAGTCTATGTGCTTTCACTAAAACTAAGTCAGAGAAAGAAATGTATTGTATAGGAAACTACCCCCCCCCCCCCAAAAAAAAAAGAAAGAAAAAAAACTGATTTGAACTTTTGTAACAAGCAAAGCTGATTCTTTTTGCAATTAAGACAGATCAGCCTAGCTTTCTTTTCGATATCACTGGTGAGTTTATCCTTAGCTGATCTTAAAGATTTAATTCCAAGTACTTCATGTCAAATTATGGATACTAGAAGATATGAGAATATTTTCATAAATTCAATAGTGTCTCGAGTTTTTGTATATTATGTTGGCTTGAGATTGTGCTGAAAATGGCGATCTTTTTTCATTCATGTTAGAACAAATTCTTGTCTTCGTTATTGGCTTTGAATAGTCATCCTACAAGTGAACATTCGATTGTATAGGTCCAAAATCCCAATCCTAATTCAAACTAAATCTATTTCACTTTAAGACATAAGAAATAGAACTTAATTGTGTTTAAATTTGCTGATGTACATTCGTAATATGATAATTGTCCCATCCATTGCCAGACACACAACTTCTTTTCGAAACTTTTTTATTTCGACTTAGCATAAAGTTTATTGTTTAAGAAATGTCAGAAAGTCAAATGAAAAAAAAAATACGGTATATTATGTTCACGAAAATGCCATCTGTCCTTTTAAAAAAAAGTTTACCTCAAAAGTAGGACACTAAGAAGATTTTCAAAGCGTGCAATTCAAATACATGTGTTTTGCTCCAACCAATATGCATACATAAAAATTAGGGTACATTCGAATGCAACACGGGTTCAAAATTGTTCCCCAAAAGTTCAACATTTATGCCATGCTGAGATGCAACTTTGTACCCCTCAGATACAACTTTGTATCCGAAGGGAAGAACATTGTACCCTTGGGTTACTTACACCCCATGCTAGTGTACAAACATGTATCCCATCATGGAGTATCTTTTTTTTTTTTTTTTTTTTTTTACTATAAATGGGAACAACTTTAAACTCTTTAGGGTTTCAGCCGGTTTTTGATCTAGTTTACCCTAATTGTTCTATGTGTGGCATAGATAGACGAATAAGATTATATTTATGTCAAAATGTTCCCATTACGAAGCCTTACTTTCTACACAACTCTTGGTGGCGTTTTGTTGAGCATTAATACATGATTTATGTGTTATCATGTTGGTTAAAGCCCAAGCAAAGTTTTGGTAAAAGCGAATATTTTTATCGACAAATTTTGTCTTCAAATCTATATAAAATGAAATATAATATCATGAACATGTTGCACAAAAGATTGTGCGAAACATGAACGAGTTTTAGAAAAGCTATAACCTAAAATGACTTATCTCAGGTTGATAAAGAAAGTACTTGGAAGTTGGTGCTTTTAACAGTAGTTGAATGGGTAAGACCAGCATGGGTCATGATCAGTTCAGTCGTATTAAAATACAATCTGAAATCAAACGTCCGTCGTTTTTTAAGTTGCAAACCATGAGCAAGTTGGTCAAGCCTAGTACTGTGAACAATACTCTTGGTCATGATTTTGGCCGGAGGTCATCTTCGGTCAGCGTTGGTAAGGTTGTACTGCCCAACCCACTCACCCACCGTGTTCATAGAGAGCCACCCACTACTATGCTCGCACGCACGTGGAAGCATGCATGAGGCGCCATCACAAAGGATACAGGCGCCACAGCTTGCATTGTTTCAAAGCTGGGCTGTTGTTTTTGCATATTATTCGGCGTATTTATCCAGTTTGATTCCATATCAAACAACTATTATAAATACATTACAACTTAGTTTGCAATATAACCTAGCTTCATTTTGAAACACTTTTTTGTAATATTCTGAATGTATATTTAAGAAAAAAAAAGGCTGGCTTTCACGATATTTTCATTCTTGACGACAAAAATAATCTCCAATCCAATACATAGTTTTTTTCAGGAAAAAATGGGTGCCAGAGTTTCATTTCTTTTCAATGGAGCCCTTCTTTAATGTATTGTAATTTCTGTACTTCTTAGCATTATTCATATAAAATGCTTTGAATTAAAAGCATTGACTAAACCTCCAACATAATAATAGCGGCATGGTTTTATAAACGTTTAACTCTACGTTTCATACTCGATCTATGAGTTAGTGAAGTGAATGGTATTGAATGGTTACATCATGACGACGTCACCGGGGAACGGTGTCTTTTGACCCCGTATCTCCCCCGGTGATAGTTCAGGTGTTGCCTCTTTCATCCACCAGGGAGAGATGTTCTTCGCTGTTATCAACTCTTCGCTGTAAACGGCCTATCTTTTTTTATAGGATATTTTCTTTCCATTGATGTTCATGTGTTCGTATAAATTAGGAGAAGAAACGATGCAGTTAGCGGTGTTGACGCATATTTCAGTATAAGTATAGCTACAATTGATTTAAAAAATCTTTATCCCTTGATCTGTTTACTTTAAATTTGATTTGATGGTCAATTAAGTACCACAGAATGTCAATGGATTTATTTTCAATGTATTTGTTCATTTCAATTTTCATAATGATACATTGTAAAAGTGGTACAAGTAGCTAGTAACAGAGTAAGATAGTTTTGGTATCGTTATATTTAACAGAAACAAGGCAAAACAAAATGCTTTTTAAACTTCGTAAAGAGAATATAAGCAACCATTTCTAAACTAAGAAGGTTATGATCTATTGCGCATGAGTCAAGTCTGGAGGAAAAGTACACAAAATGAGTAACACCTATATCCAAATCTATCAATTTTGATATGTTACAGCAATAAAAAAAAACTTTAGAAAATGGTGAGAAAACAAACCTCAGTCAACATGATTCACAATGGCAAAGTGCGATTTAATATTGACCGTTTTTTCTCTCCGATCGGAATGTACTTAGTAATCAGACACCGCCTTTCCGACAAATCAATTCCTTTTGCTCAGCGATATTATACACCAGAGCATTTCATTTTCGCCTCTCTTTACCTAGTGATTTGTAAGCATTTGGCGTTGCATTGCCCGTTTATGAAATCGAGAAATCTTCAGAGTTGTGGTTTTTCTGTTCGAGTTTCGGCAAAGCCGGCTGCTGTGAATAACCACAATTCTGTATTTTCGATGAGTAAGGGATTACATCTTTCCTTGTCAATATTTAGTTAACAAACCCAAATGTGGTTTCAATTAAAAAATGTGTGCGATAAAATTTTGAATGATATTTTGAAGTTATTCAAATTCGAATCACGTTTAATGATGCATGGATAGACAAAAGTGCCGATATTGTTTTAGAACGGGATTATTATAAGTGTGATTGTTTTCATAGTGACTCTGTCTGCAGAGCTCTATTCTGAAAGAAATAAGTCGTGCTACCCTTCTACACATGTTAATCAATACTTTTATCAGTTTCAGATTTTTTTGTATCACATTTACTTCAGAATACGTGGAAACATTTAGAAATAAAGCTGGTTTATATTTATCTCTGAGCTGTCTTAGACGGGGTTTTATGTGATGGGCCCCGCAAAGGTTCGAGCGGGGGACCATAATTTTCTGAAGATCGAATCTCATTTTTATTCACGGTTTGATCTTTCAAGGGAGTTAATGTTAGGGACTTTGATCCATTGAAAGAAGGGGTCAGATTTTTAGGAACTATAATCAAACGCAACAGTGGTAATGATAGCTATGTAGCCTCCGTAATGACATAAACGACCACAACCAAACGGATTGTGGTTGTCGAAACAAGCTAAACAGTCAAGTTGTAACGCGGTGAACCTAATTTAAGGGGAGGGATTTGTCTTCATCAAGAATAGATCGGATAGAATTTACTCCATCAGATCTTGAGAAGTTATTCTTTGGATGTACAGCTTCCATGTTCTGGAAAACTAAGTCATAAAACCTGTCCAAATGCTGCACATCGACTCTTGACAAGCTTTCCTCGCGTCTCGCTCTAGCGCGATCGACACGCTTTATTACGCGGCTTCATTGGCCAATCTGCAAACGTTTTGCTCTAAATCATGGGTTTCACCTTACATTATGGGACTAAACAAGAAATCAGGAGCTTGATCCCCACAAGAACTCTGCAAGGAAAACTAAATGTTCACATTTACATTGTCTAAATACATTAAACCACAGGTTTCTTTCGAAGGCTTTGGGCAAAAGCGGAACTTTGGCAATGTTTGGCTACTTCTAGTTTTGTTTAACGTCTAATTCTTTTAAAAAAAGTACAAAGTAATAGAAAATGAGTTGGTAATTTAAGCAACGACCCTACTTAGTCGCAAAAAACTCAAAATGTCTCAGGGGATATTGCATTTTTTTTGTTTTTTTACTATATAATCATTTAAAGGTCTGCCGAGCTGTACGTTTCCTATTCATATTCATATTTTCATCGTTGACTTTTGACCCATTATTATTGGCGTCGTTTAATTGGTGAGAAAATGACGAAATACATTATGCAGGATGCAGTGTGTCTTTTCGAGCGATGAACAGTCGACTGGAAAAAAAAGAAAAAAGAAAAAAGAAAAAGGGATATATTTCAATGCCCGCTAGTCTTTTACATAATTGGAATCATTATTTTGTCTTATAACATTACATTATAAGACTAAAATTAAAAAACGAAATAGTGATCCATCTGATATTCAGATAGGCTAAGCGTCAGTGCAAATATTCACATGATTTTGTTTTGTGCAGTGTGGGATGTTGTTTTTATTTGGGATACCTCTACATTATATCGGGATTTAAAAAACCCAACAAGTTATCAGAGTGGAGTAAATTTGCTACTTTGTTACTCGGTCTATATATACCCGGCATGAAGAAGGTCCAAAACGTCTTAGCCACAACAATTACACGGCGTCAATGTCCTGCCAATCGATTCTTCTCGCCTTTTTCATTTCATTTTTTTTTTCTGTTCTAGAAAACCACACCGCCACATTTCATTCGTGAAAGCGGGATAAATTCGCAACACTAAAGGGTTATTACAGCAGTATTGTTCCCCAAACCATGGATGTCGCAGCAAAGAAAAAGACAGTGAAAGCAAGGCGCGGGAAGTACAAAGCACGGAGCAACCAGCTAAAGCAAAGTTAACAAGCAGTCGACCCTCTCTCCGACTCATTCTCGCTCCCACAACAATTCACTCTTTATTCTCACCAGTTTTAATGCTATTATTTACGGGCTTTCCCATGTATTATTATTACTTTCAGTTCAACACATAAAATGGATACCCGATGATTATCGCGCCCACGAAAAAGAAGAAGCCATAATTGAGCTGATTAACGGGCCCTCTTGATACTATTGTATCGGTTCAAACTCTCGCGTTGAAACACCCTGAAATTACACTGGAGGGACACAGTGTGCAAATTATATCGATGGACGGTGCGAACAAACGGTCTGAGAAAGGGTAAAATGGGACAAAAACCTAGGAAAGCCTGTCCTCAACAGGGTATAGATGTCACACTTATTGTAGATGGTATAGTAATCCCTTGATTGCTCTTAAAAAGCTCTTAGAAATTACCTGATGTGTGAAATGGAGAAACAAGATTTATAAAATGCTAAATGTGCATTTGTGTACTGCAAACTCTTTTCATATTGCTGCCGCTCATATAGATATAGAAATATGACTAAAAAGGTTCATCAATCTGATATTGCGAGAACGTATAACTTAATCATTATGACAACGATATGATTACAGACAACAATATGTGCTTATCCAAATTCTAAATATGTACGGGTAATTATTCTCCATAGAAAATTGACTGATAAAAGTATAAATTTCACAACTCTGAAATACTATAAAAAGTATTCATTTTCAGTCAGATTTTCGTGAAGTTTGCTGATTTCAAATCCATATTTTTTTGTGACATTTCACCTATATTTGAAATATTTCCCGATAATTGACTAAATGATTTTACTAATGAAATAAAACAGCTATCAATACTCATCACCGACAATTGACAGTATTAAACGATATCTCAAGTTACCGCCAATATCGATCTGGGGAAATGACTTCCAGTTTGGGAAGCTAAAATTTATGCTGAGTCTATCGTTTCGGGTATTTTTTCTTCCTTTATTAATTATCATAATTTCTTTTTCTCCATCACATAAACATCACATGGTATAATGATGGTGAATATATACAAAAATAAAATGTAAAACGAACGGGGTTTTTTTTTCGATATCAAACCTGGCAAGAAATGAACAAGCACGCATGAATGCCCGTACCCGAAAGTCTGTACCCCGGCTATCATGAATCGTTTACCACTGTTTACAGTAAGAATTGCATAGTGCCATCTGCGATTCTCTATTTGCAGTTGTATTCGATGGCGAGAAATAATTATAACACATGTATGCCCTCTTTGTTGATTTTTGTATTTTATGCTCATAGAACGTACAGGTCTATTTTAAGGGGTATATCTATAAAATACAACAAATATTCCATTCCTTAGTAGAAACCCTAAATGTAATACAAGCATAATTTGTCTATACATCCTGACATTGCATTTGATATCGTTTTGTGATCCATGCTACTTACGTGAATTAGATGAGATTTGTTTTTATTTTATGTTGACATTCTTGTTTAGTTCATATCCGTCTTCATAAGACGGTGAACCTCGAAAGGTAAACTAACCGGGTGTTATTTCATTTGGAATGAATATATATTTTTTTAGTGTAAAGTACCAATCAATAAAGAGGGAGTTATAAAGTTCCAGGATAGCGGAGTGTACGTCCGTCTGTGGCGAACTCTTGGCCCAAGAATACAAGGGGTCAGCAATGCGAGGTGAAGCATCCTGGACTGCTGGAGGCGGATGAAAAACTCGATTTGGAAGAAAATCCACACTTCTTGAGGAATGGTTCTTGTGACATCTTTGTGCATCCAGCCTGCAGGCGATCAAGCCTTCAATTATTTCCTGCATAATTGCCTTAGTTACAAGGTATAGATACGACGACCCCCCCCCCACCCTATTCCACGCGAACCTTCTTGTAGAATTCCAATCGTTGACGAACAGAGCTCGTCACGCTGGATGGACGACAAGACTTGTCAATTGCATGGAGCGGAGCAAACCCTGGATGAGAAAACTACAAAGAAAAAGGAGTAAGAGACAGCGACGAGAGGGTTATAAAATTAGATAGAGGTGATTATTCCGGTTACTTCATCTCTGGATTGATCGTGGTGGTAAAAACGTTACCCTTTTAATCCATACAAGCAATTATCAGCAGGATTAAGTTCCAAGTGTCCATTACAGATTGGAGCGGATGAGAGTTGAAGAAGAGATGTGTCTCATCTGAGGATAGATTCGGTCTTCTTCCAACCTCCCATTATGGATTCCATACGCCGGCCCCTCGCTACATTTTATTAGCTACACTAAGAATGTACTTGTCAAGAAAATTAATATTCCTCGCAGTTATTAGAACAGTTGTGTAAAATAGAGCTCCCACTATCTGACTATCTTGTAAAAAAGCAATTTATGTGTCTAGTGGACATGTACTGTATGTCTAATTATGCATTGTATATACATATCATTAGTAAAATATGATACACCTCTCATTCTGTTCATTTACACTAAAATAAATACCCACACACGATGATTATATCTGCAAGGTTCCAATTCCCCATGGATACTTGTGAATTTTTTTTTCACCCAACAATTTGATCTTCTGAATAACCATTTTCAATAACGGCACAAAATTATTGGATTTATTAGCTAATTAGTATTTCAAAGTAACAAAAAATGCAACCATAATACTCATTTCGAAATAAGGAATCTTCGGAACAAGCAAGCGCATAAGGAATATGGAGGTGTAGTTTGATACCAATGAATCACCTTCATTCATGTTGAAAGGTGAGAAAGAATATGAAATGGGCAAGGAGTGTCGCTCCGATGAGATCAACGAGAAGAGTGATGAATCAGCGATCAGTGGTCAATAAGTATAGCATGATTGGGCCTCTCTGTCCTACCCGACTATCATTTGTTCATTTGTTTTCATTCAGCTCACTCGAGCACCGATAAACTTGTCGAGAAGAACGATTCATCGTCACACTATGGCAGACAAGATAGATGAAAACGAAAATGAGGGTTGAAAGTTTAATAAACGATCCCCAAACTTTGATTTCTTATAAAGTTGGAGTGCCGAACTGGCAAAGAACACGAGAGAATTGCGTCTTTATGAATTTAGATGGTGATTGTCGACTAGTTGCTTTCGTCATAAGACGAAAAGACCGCCAAATAGGACACACAGTCAGTGTACTTCTTGAGCTAAGTCGACAGGCTGTCCAAAGAGCGGGAGACAGTGGGTATTGCTCGGCCAAGCTGCCCGTAGGCTCATGGTTGCCGTCCCGATGATATCAACATCACCGGTCAATGATAAGACATAGATATCACACAATTATTAAATGATAGCAACAAGCCTCAAGGCGAGATAAAAAAAAGGCAAACGAACAAAAAATACTTGAAGCTATATTTTCTCATCATCTTCAAACCAAACTGAGCATACAACAGGATTCACTGGATAAATATCATGCCCGAAAGCATGGCGGGTGGTTTGTCGTTGACGAGTTTGTAAAGATCATTAAATGAAGCGGATCTCGACGCCATTTCTCGACTATAAAAGAATAGACAGACTTTGTGGTCAGAATTTAATGAAATTCTACCAATAATTACAAAAAAAAACTACCTACATTACAAGTTACTGAGTAGAATTATACGTGTTTTTTTTCTTTTTTTTGACTGGTCGTCAGTCGACTGACCTGTGAAATTGTTTTTCTGAAAGATTTTTCTTCTGACGAAATAACGATATCATGAGCATTCTATAATTTCTGTCATTATGCTAAGCAATTCCACATCCACTTGTTCTTCCTCATAACATGATAAAAAAACTGACATCCACAAGATGAATATGGGAAAGCATGAACTTAGAAAAACAAGACCTTACTTTTAAAGATTATATAAAGATCAAGGAACGCATAGATTGAAATGAAGAGTCTTTTTTTTTTTTAATTTTCATTGCTGATAATCAATTTAAACAAGAAGCACAACTTAAAGGGGTAGAATAATGCTTTATTAGTAGTATTTTCAAAATACATTGTCATGATTGTCATTGAAAAAAACAATGCTCTAGAGTATAAAATAACAGTTCATTTAGATTCGATCTCATCAAAATCTGCTTACCCTTTTTGCTTGATTGTATGAAAAGGAATTTAGCATTTGTATGTTACACAATGTGGCAGTTTTAGATTACTTTTTTTTATCACGGACAATTACATCGTTTGAATTGTCCAGTTGCCTTGCAAAATATTAGACCGATTAACGTAATTATACGATTAAACTCGAAGTTCACGGTCCAAATTAAAAAAAAAAAGAAGCCGCCGCCGCCCCCGCTACCTCCTCTCAGGTAGACATGGGTCTTTGATTTAGCTTAGGAGCAGTGTGGTCCCCAGACGACAAAAATCTGTAGGAAATTAGATGAGAGTTGAGGACGCGCCATTGTGAGTGTTGTTGCGGCTTGTTGTAAGGGGGAAGGTTTGTCGGTGGACAAGGGACGGGAAAGGAATCGGGATAACAGAAGGCTGAACTTTGGTGCCCTGTACCTCTAATTGAGGATCGTTTATTCAACGAGTCACAAAAATAAAGAAACGCATCTGTAAACGCATGGTAAACAGTCTTCTAGTCTGATATGCTCCAGATTTGTTATACGTTCGTTCTCGCAATTAACCAATCACATGCTGTACGTATCATTTTATTTACTTTTCAATGCAGGCGATACAAACTTTACATTCCCCAAGTCATGAAGTGATGCCGATGTCACTGTTATTGCCCGCATTTTTATAGACGTGTAGGGTTTCTTTTTATTTTAGGAAATATTTGCGTTTCAGCACCAGAAAATGTGTTTTACCCTAAATCAATAATAACCTTTTTATACACATACCATTTTGAGGACCATTACTTTTTCAAAGTAATATTACTAATGGAAATGGAATGATTTCAAATTATGCGAAAGAGTGTATGGAATCTTTTAAATTTAATGATCTAAATTTTCATTAAAATGTAAATGAATCATATGACATCCTTAAGTAAAGACTTTGGAAGCTCGGAGAATGAATAATGACAGTAATACTATACATTAGAAGGTTGATTAGTCCCGGTGATATCGTTTGAAAGGAACCGCCTTTGATGTATTAAATGATGATTACTGAAAAAGACTGACCATTATGATTATAAAAACGAATTTAAAATTGGTTTTCTAGTTTATCTTTTATAAATTATCTATATATATATTTTTAATTCTATTCTTTTTTTATAGTTTTTTTTTGTAATTTCTTGTGCTCCAACTATTTTGTATCCTAATTGTAAAATTGATTTCAATCTCTCGTGTCTGTTTAATTCAAATCATCTCATTGAATGAGGAACGCCTTTAAATCTAAATTCATCATCATCATCATTATCCTGTCCACTACATGTCTTGTCTCACCGAAGGCGTCTTTTATGATTTGCGACGGTATATTTGCATGCAGATATGGCTATCATATGCAATATATGCGTATGAGCAAACTTTGGTTATCGACTTGTTACCTTTGTGCTGTTATTTTTAATCGGCTGTAAACGTACGCTTTAGAAAACAAGGAACATAGTTTTACATTCAATATAAGAAAAAGTTAGTCATCGGACGCAGATTTGGTCTGTTCGATGTCACTTTGTCTAATGATTCGTCGATTAAACTTAGATCAGTCCCATCCTTCATAAATACATTATAAAGTTATTGTTTGCGGGGAAATGTTATATCCTTCATTTCTCATTTTATGTCAGATGACACGGGGCAACTATCTCTTATTACCACCCCTAGACCATGAACAGGAAAACGACAGCATTATGTTAGTCGGGAAAATACAGACTCACTCTCTCAGTTGTGCACGTTTTCGTGATTTTCAAATTTCATTTTCCTTATCATATTACATTCATCTATGATAAGGAGGGGTTTTTCACTGATCGAAATTAGTGTTCCGTAAGCGTGATGTGATTATGTGTATGTGTGTGTGTGTTTGTATGTGTGTGCTTGTATTTGTGTGTATGTGTCCTTTGATTTGATTGAATACCATCAGAACTAGATTTACAATATGCATGCAGTATTGATTATATACTGCACATAGACTATACCAGACATGCCAGATGAGTTGCAAATTGAACAATAATGATAAAAGAAAAAAAAACTATTCTTTATTATTCATTGTATGATGATCTTACTTGAATAAAGTGATTTTCCTTCATTTTTGCAATTCAATGTGATTTCATTCTCAGTAAAATAACGTTTGAATTTGATCATTGGTTTGTATCTTTATCTCCTGCATAAAAAGAATGGAAATGTTTTGTTTAGATGTTTAATGGTATATCGTTTTTACATAATTTAGAGTTTATATGCAAAATTTATCTTACTTAAACCATTGGTGGCCGTCATATTCATTTAATGAAAATACTGGAACATCTTATCAAATATCTGGAAAGGAACTAAAGGTGACACGTGCTATAACGTCACATAAATTAGCTGAGTAGGGAAGAGCGCATGGCAGTCTCTAGATATCGGGTTGATCAGGGAGTGGGAAGCGTTACACAAAATTATGCCAGGAAAGGAAACAAATTTTAGATAACTTGAAATTATACACGTATTGTGTAAAGATGTTACCGTGTGATTGTCTTTCGTGAATGTATGTGGTTGTATACAGATAAATAATATGTATTATATATTGTATATTGTATGAGAGATAATTTTTTTTTTCTGTCGACGGTTTCTTCAATTAATTGATGGAAGCGTTGGTAAAAATAAAAATGTATGAAAAATTGTATTCACTTTGGTGAGTTCTTCTTTTACCCTTGTTTACCAATCATCGATATAATGTGCGCGTGTATGTTTATCTTTTGTGTGTGAGTGTGAGTTTGTTGAGTGTGTTTTGCGTTGTATTTATGTGTGTTAGTGCGTACGTGTGTTCGTGTTGTGTGCGTGTGCTCGATACATTCCAATGTTCACCGCTCTCATCATAAACACCACGTGATGTTATTACACAAGGGTGTTGTTTCTACTTCTCGTTGGGAGTGTAACATAATTGCATCAGAACGTAATTATATTCTCATCTCGCGCACGACAAAGTTTTTTTCTATGCTCTGCAAATCGCTCTCAGTCAAGTGAGGCCGTAATCACCCTCTAATAAGGGAGTCGTTTAAAACTCATCAGCCGATCTGTCTTCATTAAAAATGCCAACCACGTGGGATATTTATTAAAATTCGCGCGCCATCGAGGTGCATCGAAAAACAAATTCCTTGTTGAGATTCTGATCGCTAGGATCTCCTGTTCCCGACTGGCTAGTACCCATCTCATCTCAGCTGAACAAGTCTGAGATTCTCGGAGCCTATATCTCAAACCCTTCACCATGAAAACCACCAGCAACATGCACGTATTATAAAATCACGTGATTGACCCTATGACGCTGCCGCATTTAATGAAGATTTTTAATCGATATATTGAGGCGACAGATCGAATAGATTTCCGATCAGGAAGGAATAAACCGAGGTCCAATGTTGTCTGCGACCCGTCGTCTTTACAGCATGTTAACGGCGCCTTCGAAGAGAAGGAGATGGCCTCTTTGACATAAAATCAAAGTTGGTGTCCTCATACACATGGCTTTATTTAAAAGTGTCTTGAATGTATAAAACAGTCATGGAATTAGCATGTAAATGAACTTTAGATTATCTTCCATAATGCAATTAGTTCCAACTTCCAAAATTGAACATGTACTTTAAACAAATGAATGAATGAATATATGAAAGAAAATATTTTTTTTTCGCTTTAAACATACTATACTCGAAAATGTGAAAGTTAGCGTTGTGCACTTGGAAATTTTTAAAAAATGTAACATACATGTAATGTCAAAGCCTTTCACCGGGTGAATACGACCTTGTATTATTCGGAAATGGATCAAAAGAACAAATCTCTTATACGACCCCTAACTTACTGCCAAATCTTTCTGCAAATATTGGGTTTGTATTTGCCTTCATAGAATGTTATTGATCTACTTAAAATGAATGTAGACCTTGACTATTCCCCTCTATTTTGGTGAGAAGCTATCTGATTTCATTCTTTCCTATCAGTAAATCGTCCCACATCGTCTCTGGCACGTATTGAATCAGGGGAACTATGTTTTTAGACCGCCTTCTGGAAGGAAAGTCTTAGGATCTGGCACCATAAATCTGTCCTAGCTCGACAACCTGCTGCACAAATGCGTCAGGTTGTACTGAGATTTAATCTCTATAAATGTAAATGCAAGTGCCTATCGAGTTGCCGAAGACCGATTCTGAGGGTGGACTTCAATGGAAGCTAAAAATTTCCGCCATTAATTCGACAATTTCGACATTTGAACATTTGCGGACCAATTCAAGAGCATGTGTCCCTTTTGTCAAATATTTAAAATTGTCTTTGTTGATTCCTTGAATGAAATCAGTAGACATTTACTCATTCATGATGTAATTTATATTGGTGTTTTGTTTAGCTTTGTGGTCCATTTAGCCGTTCTCTTTAATTATAAAACAAGAGATACCGTATAACATCTTCCTTATAACCTTACCAAAGAAACAATGTCATCATTGGTGATTCATTCATTAATTTACCTTATTCATTCACGAGACTCAATTATTATGCGCAATTAAAAATCAGCATAATGCAAGTTTTAATCGGAATTTTCCTTCTTTGATTTTTAATTCCTTGTAAAATGTTAAAAAGCGTCAAATGTATCGGTATTTCTGGAGAAATAAACATAATTTGAAGTTAATTCACTTTATCAACAACCCATCTGAATTTGTCAAAAATTTAGTCACCTTGAATGTATGAAATTAGGATCAGACTATAATTAATTTTGAAACATGTTTAGTTAGTATGAAAAAGTAAAGTCTGCTGAACTGTATTTGATTTGAATGATTGCAGTACGCCAGCTCTAATCTGAGGGTGGCCAGGCGCTGTGGAAATCAGTTACGGTATGTCGGACGCGTCTGCAAAAACTCGTGTTCTTTTTCTCCTCTTTCCATAGCGATCTGCCTGCCAAGTGTAAATGACAGCGATATTATTTGATTTTCCTCTGGGCATTTAGTCAGTCATATAGCTAGGAGAGACAAGTAAATAACGAGAGCGAGAAATAGGCGCAAATCTATAAACTCCCTAGCTCAGAAATCAATTATTGTGTCATAATATCAGATGGCTAAATGCCGTGACATGTCTGCCATCGTGTCTGTCTCGCCAAGTCTCATATTATCACATATTTTTGTTTATTTCCATAAATGAAGAATTACTATCAATCATTTTATTCACGATGTAGAGGAACGAAATTTGCGATTTGGGATTTCAGTCTTCCAAAAATCCTACCCTTTTCCTTATAATATTTCATTTTTAACCAAATAAAGTGTCTTAAACTTTTGAAATTAATTGGTTTTCACTCCAAATATTGTTCTCATTTATCGTCTGACTCTTCCGACGGTCATTGTAATTATTTTTGATTTCTCATTATTGTGTCGTCATTTTCTTTCTTGATTATTTTGTCGACTAATTGATTTATATCCACTTTCAATTAAGTTCATCACGTTTAGTGATTTCCAACGCATACACTTGAAGCCGTCCTTCGATCTATACTTGCTTGCTTTTAATATCTTTGTCCTAGCTAGACCTTTGCAATTGTAATACAGTACTGTTTTTTGTTGTTCTTGGTTTACTACAGTATTTATGATCTGGTTCTCATAATTTTATTTATATTTTTATCAGTGAATTCATAAGAAAGTCACAAAAGCTGGTAAAATAGTAGTCTAATACACATGAGCTACTTTCCACATTGCACTACACTATTCAATTAACGAGAAACCCTTTCTTTTTTATTAACATCGTCACCGCCCTGTTACGGCTAATTCATAATCGTTTATAAACAAATTACAACATTGATTCAATTTATCTATAATATATCTTGGGTAAGAATGGATAAAGTGTGCAAAAAGCAACTGTTTTAAATGATTACTCATGTATGTTAATGTGTAATTCTGAACAACATTGCTATGTATATAGCGAAACTGCGCGGCAGTACAATATACACAATGCAGGAAAAGACATTTCGCACCATCAATTTTCGTCTTTAATTGGCAACTGTTTTCGCAAGTGATAATTTGCACATGAAAACATACCATCATGTATATCTCGACTTACATATTTCATAATTCAACATATAGGTTCCGCTTTCCTCTTTACGCGTTTGATTTGTATTTGTATTTCCTTCACTACAGTGCTTCATGAAGATGACAGAGATCTCCGTGAAATTAGAAATTAGAAATTAAATTAGAAAATTAAATAATGAAATAGACCGTCAGCTGTCACATCTTAATTTATCTTAATTCGTGTTCATTTCTTATTTCCTACATCATAACTTTGGCGTTCTAATTATTTCAACACCCTAGGTTGGTACGCGCGAAAATGAAGCTCGTCGCACTTGCAATTAGTCTGCGGGTCTTGAGACAAACCGCCCAATTAATTCATTAGAAACATCAAATCCAATCATATTAAAACCTGACATGAGGATTTAGACTTATAATTCTTATATTGAAATGGATGTTAACGAGTCTATAACAGTACAAACAACCTTCACCTCTAATGTATGTGTAACTCATTTGTAGCTCTCGTAAGATGGTTTTAACGAACAACACAGATTGATTTGATTTATTAAGCAGAGGAAACATTTTCTTTCTCTTCGAGTCACTATACATATCGTGTGATCTCCTATTTAGATGATAATAAGAGTAATTACGCGATATTTTGTGAACACAGAATATTCATGCCAATGCATATTATAGGCAATATGTAATAATGAAAACAGGAGTGATAAAATATGAAATTAGGTAATCGTTAGATATTTTTTAAAACTGAAGCGTTTTATTCAATCTCTCCTTTTTTAATTTTGTAAATGTTATGCTTACGATTATGCGTCTAAAAATAAATATATAAAATGTGTTTCCCCTTGCGCCTTACCTGATGTTTAAAACACTTTGACAAAAACCCTCTTAAATGCATTCAGCTTGTCGACACATTGTGGATAATTTTATGCGGCATTTTCTCCTTGCTCTGAGACACATTATATCACATCTTGGACACAGTTTTCAGGATATTGGAGGGAAAATCTGCAAAAGCTATCCATCAAGTGATGAGGTAGTAGCTGTATGTTGGCGCGTGTATGCATGCATCATCAGTAAGGTCAGGATGAGTGAGCCGATAATTACTCGCACTAATGGCCATAGTCTATTACCCACTCTGTTACATCTATTTTGGTAACTCCCCGTAAATTAGAGCTCTGTTCGCCACTTGTATATCGACACGGATCCACAATTATAATGATAAACGATGATACTACCTTTCTACGTATGTCAAAATATGTGTATTCTTATTCACTATTTAATATTTCAAGCACAAAAGAATGAAACTTCTATAACTTTAACCCCCCCCTAAAAAATAGGAATTTCAAAATCAAGTATGTTGAAATTTTCCGGTTCAATATTGGTACATCAATCCATCTAAACCTGTTGTGTATTATTTATGTAAATATAAAATAGTATTCTGATGATAATGTTTTGATGACATGAACGTGTTGTAAGCATATAGAAAGCACATCGTAGTTAGTAACCCCCAAATGGAGACAAGCCCAATTCAAAGATGAAGTAAAGCATCCCTAATTGACATTCGTTAAATTTAAAACATTGGGTTTATCATAAAATCATGTTCCATATCATCAAATTCCTTTTATAAACAGAAATGATCAAACTGCTGGAAAGATACAGATAAAATGACAACGACAGAAAAAGTCAATCACTATTTTTGTTTTCATTAATCATTTGGGGGAGGGGGTACTTTGTTAATTTATATTTTAAAAAATCGCTGTGCTACATTAGCCTAAATGTAAAATCTTCCAGGAAAGCAAAAAGTTTTCTATTTACTTTTCCCAAGATATGTTTGATTAAAAGTGAAAATGGGCTCCCAATTTTAACTTCATTTATAGAAAGAATAATAATTGTTCTGGTTCTAAAATAATGAACCATTTGAATAACAACATTTCATGCGTTTCGACATCACATTTTATATTCATGTGACAATGAGGAAATGTTAATTTAATGAATAACAAAATATAAATGTTTTCTGTCTCCAGTATGCAGCTGTTACTATATGTCTGACCTAGGAGCAAGAAAGACTGATGCAAAAGGCCTCCAAGAAGATAAGACTCAGCGATATTAATTCTTCTACTTGTCTGCTGGACTGAATCAGATTTGTCTGTCCTATAATTATGACGATGATAAAGCCTGTAGTTAGGATATCGGATGTTCGAAGAATTTTCAACATACCATTAACAAAATGGGAGCTTTAATCGCTGCCATTTAAGGTTTTCGATATTATTCCACATATTTGACGCATTAACATCTTGAGTTGTGCCAACTTGTTATTTGCGACTATGGTATTCATGGTACATGGGATATGATCAACAATAAAAGTCAAGATATACTTTCAAAGTACATAACCAATATTGAGATGTCACCTTGGGAACTCACATCGGTTAGTATAAACCGTACAAAGAAACTTCAAGAACTACTCGTCTGTAATAAATGTGCTTGCAAATATATAATGGCTTTTGAAAATTGAGGACAACAAACGCGGGAACCTGTTTTTCATCATAAATAAGACTCAAAGTGGGAGGATATTTCTATATTCATATTGTCAGTGCTTTAAGGTTTTAATTACACCATAACAATAGGAGCCACGTTTAGAAAGCAATTCTTCATGAATCACTACTATAGAAACATGAGTGCGTAGTAACGCCTCCTGCCACCCGCGGTAAGATTAATATTTTCCAATAATGAAGATGGTAAAACGTGATAGAATTCACCTTTTCAAACTTCAGATGCGTCGATCAGTAAATGTAAAGTACACTGCTGAATAAATTGTACCATCAGAAAGTCATTCAAACTTGTGGATTTCTACTTTTCGCAGAGACTTAGATTTATAAGTGTAGGTTCAAAAGTTGAATTTTACTTTCAAAGTTTAAATTATTCCAAAAGGAATGGAGATTGAAATCCATCTGTAGGTATGATATTACGTTGAATTGTATCATAAAATCATTAGCACTTCAAATAATATACTGGTAGATAAAAACAATGTTAGGGGTTATTTTATACGACTGCATCATAAAGTTTTAGTGTGGTGGTTTGAGGTTCTTTGGGAAATAATTCACCACAATCATTGGAAATCGTGATGATTGTGGAAGAAAAGGGTTGGTGAATGATGATAACATTTGTCTAGCATTAGCACGGTTAATAACACGGTTTTGTAGTTGATCTACCACTACCGTACACCTATCATGCCTGTGCACATGCTTGTTGGTATCAAGTATTCTGCTCTCCCCGGGGTCTCGGCATTAGGCCAAGCTCGCTTTGTCGTCTGTATTTGAACGAGGTTTTGTTATCGCCAGTGATACCCCAGCCAACAAAAGGGCTTCTTTTCTTCCCCTATAGCCGACTGATACAGTGGCTCTGCCGATGGTTGCTCGACCCCTCCAGCAACGGCTTGTGAAAATACCAACGAGCCGTGTGGACTGAGCTGGAGCCGACTCGGTATACAGACCGCTAGCAGCCCCTCATGCTAGCAGCCATATAAATATCCCAAGCCCACAGCCGCATAACAAGGCTAAACAGGGTATCTCTAACCCATGGATTTCGTAATGAAATACTCCCCTTTTTCCTCCGTTGAGAAGTTTCTTTTGGTCTTTTTGAGAGTAAAGCGCCTATTAATTTCCAAGGCTATATCTATTTCAGCATCTGTTTAGGATGAAAGAGAGATGAAGAACGATTATTGGTAAGGAGTGCTCCGCTAGTACCTATCACTATAACCCAATCAAATGTGGTAGGAAGTTGGTTCAAAACTTTTATCAAGGTCCAAGCTCAATAACGTCTTGAAAATTGTTGTTGGGTGGGGCTGGAAGTGAAGCTGATATATCTAACATTTTTTATTTTTTATTATGTCACAAGTTTGCATTATGATTTACTAAAAGAATTGGGACTGAAGCCCCTGTGGATTTGTGTCTTGCCCACGTTATGCACTTTAAACTATTCACTTTTGGTCTATTAAAATCGTATAGCCCTATTCTTATTTCATGAACTATGCACTTAACACCTACCATGCGGAAATGTGATTTCTTTTTATTAAGAGCAATAATGGTGGCCGCCCAATATAAAGTTATTTAAGGAACGGATAAACAACCAGCAAAAACATGTGTAATGAACGGAAACCGGAAGATATATATTGGTATTAACTGGAAACCTGTTGAAAGTATTGCTCATCCATTTAACATAAATGTAAACTTGACCATGAACTGTAATTCTATTCTCGCTCATGTATGGTAGACTGAGAGAATCAGGATGAAGCTCACTGCTACACACTCTTTCATTATAAAGCTAAATGATATATATTCTAAAGTGCAAGGAACTGAACACTTTGGATGCAGTTTCTTCCGGTGCTGAAGAAACACTAAAGTTTTGAGAGTTCTGCTTTCACTCTTCTTGGATAACAACATGAAAAAGGTGTTGTTTTATCATTATTGGTTCATGATTGGTTGACGGTTCCTTGGAACATGTTGACATGGTAACTACGACGTTCTACCATAAATAATTCCGCGACTGAAAATATGGACAACTTCAGTATTGATATACCCCTAGTGTGGTGTGATTTTTTAAAATAGCCATAGTTGCATCGTGACAATCTATGGTATGATTCCATATAACTTCATTTTGAAACAGGTAATCGTATATATGTTTGATTAAGTCCAATCTGAAATAAATCAGACTAAATGATTCATTGTGTCCTATCTACTGAAGATATTAACTCATTAATATAAAACTTGCGCATGACATCCCATACTTAACGCGATCTAGTATCGTAAATAAGACCATGTTTGTCACTCTAGTGATTCGATTTGACTCGATAACAGCTTGCAACAAAACGTTTTTTCCTCTTGCATGCCTATGAAAAAATTGGCATCTTTTTCCATCATTAGATCGAAAATCAACCTGACCAGCTATCGGTATATGCTCTGACAACATTCAGAAAATATTTCCTTTTGAAAAATATACTGTATATCTTTATTTCTCGGATCCAAATGCGTCAGATTTATCAATCGATTTAGATATTTTGAGCCAGTCCAGTAAACTTCTATTAACAATGCTCTTCTCAATGTGGTCTTATAAAATAAAATACCCTTAAATCATGAATCACTGTATATAGGTTCAACATGCATGTGTACATGTCATGTGCATCAGATCAGATTTAAAACACAGTAATTTACATCGAATGTCTTTACTAAATCGATGCACAAATCCTTGCAAAATACATCAAGCTTACATTGAGATACAACCGGATAGCTGCAGCCAGGTGCTACATCGGGCTGTCTTCTTGAAATCGCTTGATAAGCTTAACCAAAACGGCGCCATCTTCTACTCTTTACCCCTCATTCGATGTATCGAGATAGATTCACCTCACAAGATTGTCCTCAAAGACAGTATTTTAGTTTGTATGATAGACCAGCTCTTTGCCGAAGGGATTCCTTACAAGCCGCTTGCACTGATCCTTAATCCCTATAATTTAGGTCGTATGATATTGCGGCTCAGGGTATTTCGTGTTATGATTTACATGGTACTAATACGGGTATTATCCCAATGCTGTGCTGACAAAATACCATGTTCAGGGGGACAAAGCGGGAACCTGCCGAAAGAAATGATTTAGAGCTGGACGTAAGGGAAAACTTATCCCCTCATTTTGAAGTTGAAGTAATATGGCTGTGGTCTGTGGCCGAGTTTCAAGTTAGTCGTATGATTAGGGTATGGGCTTAAATGAAGATACAGGTGGACGATGGTCGGCATGCTTTCATCTACTGATGAGTATAATCACCAAGCCCTAGGACGATTTCATATGCATGCTAATTTCAACTTTTTTTCTGTTCCATACAGTGGGCTTTCCTTATCTTTCCTTATATTATCCTTTCTCTTCATCCTACCGCTTTTTTTCTTCGTCTTTCTCTCGCTCTCTCTCTTTCTCTTTCTTATGACGTATATGACCTCTTTGATGTTTTTTAAAAATAATTATCAGCTGATATTATTCTTGTCCTACGTACTTTTCCTTGCCTTTATCTAGTTTTTATCCAAATCCTATATATAAATTTCCTGTTCGATTTATATTTCAATAGATTTACACCCCAGCCCCCTCCCCCCCCCCCCCCCCCC
>BQKZ01000047.1:277903-308173 GCA_036244855.1 Temnopleurus reevesii
AGTCCAGCTTATTTTGCAATAGCACCATTAGTTAGACATAATTTTATCCATTGCAATAGCTTTGTGGATAGTATCTTGTTCAACATTGGATACTTTTGCCACATTGATGTTTCTGTTACATCTGACGTTCGTGAATTTGTAATTTCTGTCACTGTCAATTCATGCTTTAACTATTTCTTTTTTTCATTTATCATCTCAAAGATGATCTATGATTATGTGATTTTGAAAAAAGCACTATAATCAGTGTTTCACAAAAAAAAGTTTTTGCCTCCTAAATATAAAAAATAGTTGGTGAAATATATTTAACGTAAATTATTTTGTTTTTTATTTTGTGTTTGATAGACAAGAGCCTTGGTGATAGTCATGAGATCCACGATGGTCTAGATGATAACGATGATGATCTCCTCCATGACAGCGAGGCGTCATCACCTGAAGATTGTGATCGGAAGTCGACTGGGGAGCTCGGAGGAAAGGAGAACGGTGACGTCAGTGCACTAAACGGAACAAACGGAAGCAAGAGTAGGCGAAGGAGAACAGCCTTCACAAGCGATCAGCTTTTGGCGCTAGAGAAGGAATTTATCGGCAAGAAATACCTGACATTGAGCGAACGTGCACACATTGCCCGTTTCCTGCAGCTGAGCGAGGTCCAGGTGAAGATATGGTTTCAGAACAGGCGAGCGAAGTGGAAACGACTCAAGACTCACTCCTCTATCTTAGGAGGTGGAAACAGAGGTGTTAATGGGGGTAGTGGTGGTAGTGGTGGAGGTGGAAGTGGTGGTGGCAACTCGAAGCTGGTAGTCCCTATACCCGTCCATGTAAATCGGTTTGCTGTGAGGTCTCAGGAGCAGTGTAGACCTAGGATGGTAGAACCGATGGGACAAACCACACAACATGGCCACCCTCTCTCACACAATCAACCATCTGGTACACTCGGGTCTGCACATAGCGAGGGAATGGCTGCTTTGAGGAACAGCATCACGTAAAAATACCATCATAAGACAACGTATTCATCATAATAGGACATCAGTCGACCAGATTAGTTGTTTTTAATAAAACATTTTTACATCAACGTACGATTCCCAACATTCAGATTTGCTGACACTACAATTCTACTGAACTCGGGATGCAGCCTATTCATGCTTATATCAACTTTGACCATTTTTCTTTAAATAGAATATTACGGAGAGTAGATTAAAAAAAAAAGAAGAAGCAAAGTTCGATCAGCAATGAAGAACTGTAGGTACCCCCACAAATCGACATATTTGCTTGTTTTTTGGTCTATTTATATAAAATGTCTAATTTGTTCTTGTAAACGAAATGCATGCAGCTCAAACAGAAAGAACAATTATAAGAACGTTGAAGCAGTGATGAAGATAAGTGTGTTATGAAGTCAACTCAAACTTTAATTAAGTTGTTTAGATTCTACGCCCAACAAGATTTTAGGCCGAGCAGACGATGAGCAGCATTAATTTGACGCGTGCTCTACCGTATCCCGTTCTTAAAGAACGCCACACAAGTTAGCTGCAACGCTCATTGTTTTTATTTACTTTCAATTATATGAAACATAGCAATGGATAACATGGAAATTAAAGTGCACGGTAGTAATTCAATTCGTGTGTGCAATTTTTGCGACTGATAATTGTTTAAGATATTGTTCATGAATAATTTTTGATAATATGAAAATATGTGTTCCTGCAGTCGGAATGAAAATGAACGAAGGAAAAAGAAATATTACTATATATTTTAGTGATCATTATTATTTTTTTTAATTAAACTATGGTAATATTTAATTTTTTTATCGCATTGGAACTTGGGAATTAATTAATAATTCGAAAAACCTCAGATTGTCCCGAAATAGTTGGCCATGTTAGCTAGCATACAAATATACACGCACTCATTAATAGTCTTAATCTTTGTTAATTTTATGGACATCGGACTACACCATCTAAGCACAACGAAAAAGTTTTTAATCCATTAATTAATGTCAAATAACTGCTTAATTGGGGAGTGTCTAGTAACCTAATTTGCAGGTAATGTTAACCACTTACTTGGCTAGCTTGTCTGTAAAAATCAGCACGATTTGATTTATTATGCATGATGAGCACACATAAGTGAAAAAATGCAACTTTTTGAAAGTCACATATGAGTTCTGTTTTAGGACATAAAATTGCAACAAAAAATGCACGTCCTAATATTTTCACAAATATCAAGCTTAGCCAAAGTTAATGCGTTAAACAAAGTTATTATTTTTAAAGTATGCTTATTCATGCGCAAGAACGGTCATTATTATGTGAGTAGGAGTCCGAAAATTGGTATTAAAGCAATATTTTCCTTTCATTATACAATGTATGTGGCAACCTTCATTTACATAAATCTTGGTCACGATGCACATAGCTTTACTCTTGTGACTTTTGTGATTTTTTTTTCTATTACGAAATTATGTCTGATTTGCTGATATGCTGAATTTTACGCAAAAGTAGCTGAAAATTGATAAATATAATTTGCCAATTTTGTTCCCAGACACTCCCCCTTTAAAAACTTATGCTACTGTCAATCGGGAATAAAAAATTGTTTTTTGTGTTTAGGAGTAAGATGTATATCAGCTATCATGTTACTTCTCATCCAATTATCTTATGATCAATATTTCATTAATCTTTGTAAATTCATTATTTGCCGCAGAATTAACAAAATTATTTTCAGGGAAAAGTATTTATAAAATACTTGTATTTACCATAAAATGAATGTGCAATATTACCTAACATATTATGCAAGATTATAGTTTATATTACACTAGATTTACTCGATATAACACCACGCTGTTTTCAATCAGGCCCTAATGCTTTTTATGTTATCTTTAAGTGGGTTGAAAGCTTAGAAGAGAAATGCTTTTTTATGTCAACGATGATTATACTTCAAATCAGAATAATCGAAAAAGCATAATTCTAAATAATAGGCAATCATAATGTCTTTGTGGAACCGTTTTGTATATTATTCTTACCAATTGACATTGATGTATCGAAATGGAATGGGTGAACAAAGAAAAGGCTCGATTAGAAGGAGAGATAAAGAATGGGTCTCCATGGTAGCTCGGACTATATAGATCTGTATCTACAGCCCAAGCAGGTGCTCCGCATCAGTTTCGAGAGTTTAGAAAGGCTCCAGGGTTATACTCTTACCCTTTAAGATCTTATTCTGTAATACTATAACACGATAACATGCCCTAAATCCCTTCAGTACATCGGAGCCAAGAGTTCAGAGTGTACATTTCGACAAACATAGATTGCTTCTAGAAAGGAGGACACAGGTGGTGTAAGGGTTAAATGCTGATATTGGATTTTGAAGGGAAACGTAAACTTTGGAGCTATTACTCCATTTTAACTGTGCCAAATCAATATGTTGATCGAACTGACAAAGTTTCTGTCTTTGTGGATCTGGGTATTCAAATTTTTCTTCGGTTTGCCAAACTTCACCAATTTGAATATTTCTTTCAGACTGATTAAGATATAAAATTGATTAAAACATGATGGGATTGCAAAGATAGAAATAAATCATTGTTTTTTTTAACAACATTTAAAGAACACACTTGCGTTTTGATCTTGTCGATCTTAGACATGCAGTGACAGAGATGTCAACCATTTCAGAATATTAATTCAATGATTTCATTACAAGTGAATAGCTGAGAGCATGTCTATTATTGTCTTTATTTACCTCGCTCTTTTTCACCTGTCTCATTGTAATTTGTTTCATGCATTTCTCATGAATGGTTGGCATTTCTGCCGAAGAAGAATATTTATGCTTCAATTTAAATAAATTTAAAAATGCATCATATCAATAGGTATTATTCCATATGCTATTTAAAGAATACTTGATAATGACATTGTACATGACATTTGTGTATATAAGAGTGGAACGAAATCTTGTACCATGTGGATAGAATTCTGTAATGTTTTTTTTATAATTCTTTCTTAAGGTTGTAAATATGTATACGTGTGTAAGTTAAGAAAAGAGTGGTATGATGTCATGTAAAATTGGAAAGTATGAAGGATTAAATGGCCAGACTCATGGTGCTACTTGAACTTTACTCTTTGCGATGTTTATTTGTCGTTCATTTGCTCATAATTGAATAATTGTTGTAAATACTATTACTAGTAATAGTAGCAGCAGCAGCAGCAGCCGTAGTAGTAGCAGTAGTAGTGGTAGTAGTATTATTTTCATTATCATCATACTTATTATTTGGTTCAAAGGGTGAACACATGGGAAATGTGATATGTTGAATTATCAATCAATATTAGCAATTACATTTTCTTATACACATTGGTATTAATGTGTTTACAGTTTAGATCTAGCTCATGTTTAAATCATACGTCGAAATTATATGTATGCATATCACCTTGTTCCGTTGATTAAACTATATATGAATCTATGAAATGCTCATAACGTACTGTCTAAGTATTAAAAGGACAGTTCATGGACATCTGTAGTCATTGGGTAAAACGTGATAATCATGTGAAGATTTGAGCTCGCACCCAAGTGAAACTCTTTTCGTTGTTAACCTCATCCCTCACCTTAAAGGTTTTATGCACAGTATTCTATGGTGGGTGGAAAGGGTGTAATAATGATTCATTTTTGTGACGAGGTTTCTAAAAACAGGTGATTCCCAGCACCCTAATGTGACTCAGGAAACCTTAAATAAGCAAACCAAATATGTACACAATGTTAGCTTTCATCAAGAAAACAGATTTTGAGAACATAAACTCGTGCAAGGTGTACAAGAGAATTGACCTTTTCGAACCGAACTAAACCATGTAAACAGCTAGGGCTTGGTAGTGCATCATAATACCGGGCTATTTCGTACACGTTTTATGTTGCATTTTTAGCGCAAAATACGCTAAAACAAATTAAGTGTGAAATTCGTTTTTGCGCAACAATTATATAAATTATGAAGAGAAAATCTTGTCCATGAAATTTCACACTGCCGAAATTAACTCGAAAATTACGAAAATAATACAAATAGATTTCAGTATAGTTACAAATATTTTATAAACGTGAGAATTCCAGCTACTCGGTAGGTCCGCTTCTATACCCAATAATCTAGACCTAATCTAGGTGCATAACATAGATACATCATTATGCCGAGACATTGGAAACTGATCTTGAACTTATTACACCCACAAGTTTACGTAGAGCTAAGATATACGAAGTGACATACACAAGCGCGGAAGCTTTAAAATTAGTTTACCAGTTTTTAGCTCTTAATTCCACACCCTCCTCGATGGAGATCAGAACACAAGGTAAAACCATTTACATCATCGATGTCTCATGAAATGATGAACCAGAGGATAACAGCGAATCAGGGCAGATCGGAGCTAAAGGGAAACAGTAATGAAACATAAGCTTAACCGTGAAAATGTTAATTGGATTAATTAATTAAGTTGCCAAGATCAATTAATGGCAATAACTTCCCACTTCAATTAATTTCTCATAATTCAATTATATAGAGACGCGAATACGATGATAAAAATGCTAAAATTATGTGTATATACCAATGCTGTTTACTTTCTTCATATTCTTTGCCAATAATATTCATTACCCTTTTTCAACATTACATCTCACAGTAATTAGCAAAAATAAACAATGGAGCATGTTCTACATACACAATCTACATCAAATTATGAAATTATCTATTCCCTCATCAATATAAATGCAAATTATGAATAAAGATGCAAAAAAATAATTCCCGTTTGATACTAACAATAGTTTTTAATTCTAATGTACGTTGATACAGTGTAACTTTTATAATTAGATAACATGTTCCCCCAGCTTCCAAATTTCGTCACCATTTATTGTGATAAGTATCTGTTTTCCTCTCCCGTTTCTCTTTTAATCTTTGCCCGAGCTGCATTCTCAGACGACGAGAGGAAAGCAATACAAATCTGCTTAACCATGATGAATAATTTATTCGAATCGTCACACTTATGTTATAAAAAAGGGTAATTTTGAACATGAATCATGTTGTTTTCAAAGCTTTACTATACACTCGGGTGTCTTTAAATCTCAACCGATGATGATCATTATGCAGCGTAATATCTGGTAGAGTGTGTTATCATGTTTTCCCGAGGGGGACAGTATCTCCGCTATCATGATTGTGATATCTTACTAATAGACGTCCTCCAAACACGTCATGGTCAAGGTCTCCGGTTGATAGTGAAGATGACATTTCTTGTTCGAGTGAGGAGCTCTTTAGCACTTTTTTATTCCAACTACACGGTTGCAAAAATTGTGCTATAACACCGGGAGCATACTTTGGGGTGCATTATTGCACCCTTTTCCATAAAGGTGTAATATTACACCTATATAAGTACTTTTTTTTATACAATTGGGGGGGGGGAGGGGATAACACGTACCACTATGGGTTTGAACCCACGCCAAGATGGACCGCTTCATTCTAAGCCAAACGCTCTAACGACTGATTTGGCGCTGTTTTTAACCGATGGAAGCTTTTGTAGGATATAGAACATAGCCTCCATATTCGTGAACGGTGGAAACGAATTTCTCGTCCACCCTATAGAGGGACAGCATTCCAAAGTGGAAAAAATAATTCGCTTTAGGCTAAAGGAAGACCTGATGTCCCGATGTCCATCGGTCAGTGAGCAGTAACAAATTGTAATCGGTAGAGTGTCAAACTCGGAATGAATTGATTCATCATGACGGGGCGGGGGTTCGAACTCCATAACTGCCGAGTTTCTGATTCAATATTTTGTAAAGTATTGGACCTATCTGAAAAAAAAGGTGTAACATGGGAGAGCGGATTGCACAATAACAACATTAATAATAAAAGAGAATCATAAAGTCATTCCACGTCTGTGCCCAACTATAAAGTCTAAATTTCATTTCCTCTAGGTCTCAATTTTCACCAAATCTCGCCCAACATTGAGGAGATACCACTTTAATCCCACTTGTGCATAGTGATGTGACTCAATTAGGAATTACAGGCAAATGAGTCTGTCTTGACAACGAGTCTAAAGATGATATGCACTAGCGGTACTCGACAAAGTGTTCAGGTTCTGCAATAATAGAGGAAATATTACAAGTGATGTTAAGGGAAAAGATTATATGGTTGATAATACATGATAGCCGCCTGTGAGATATCCGATAATCCCTCTACGTAGACCGCCGCAGAGATCCCCATTCTGATTATAAATTATGCATTCAAGTTCACATACAATGCGTCCTGAAAGTGAAAACCAGTGTTATGCTTTGGTGAAACTAAATCGGCAAGTGAGAGAAGGAATATGGGAAAAGAAGTAGAAGAAGATGATGAAGAAGAAGGTACTGAAGGAAGAGAAAGAGAAGAAGAAGAGGAATATGATGACGACGAAGAAATATAAACAAAATAAGAGAAGAAGGGAGAAAAGGGACATACAGTAAATTACTATAAAGCATGTATATATTACCCTGTTTTACAACATAATATCTAAAAATGCGTGTACACCAAATTCCATCATTCTGTACAGAAATTTAAAAAATGACATATTTTAAACGGTATTTCAGTTGTTTTTTGTTTAAAATGTCATATATTTTGCTCATGGGGTTTATTTCTGATTGGAACCCTAAATGAGAGGAAATGTGGACGAGGATAGGAGACGAAGAGAGAACAAAGTTGGACGATCTCAGAACTGATTAATGGTTCCTACTCCAGGGAGTAAATGGATATGGTGTCAAAACCTTGGCATGATATAGCCTTCTCTTGACTTTCATGAGATTGAGAAGTGAGAATATGCCAGACTTTATGATTGAATGAATATGCTAATTGGAGAAAGAAAGCATGACGAGGGATCAGCACGATGTCATTATCTCATTTTCATCTCGATTACTTGAAAACAAAACCGCCATGGTCAATCATAACGGCATAATTTGCTTGTTGAGCTAAATATTTGTCAATTATTTAAGTCTGTATTCAAGACTAAGGTGTTTTTCTTTCATTTTGTTATTGTTTTTGAAAGACTTGACCTTCATCTGATTATTAAAACAAATTGCTATGATACATGATTATTTTAGATGAAAGTATAAGAGTAACCGTGATACAATATTGTGTATATAAATAACATGAGCTGCCAAAAATCAGCGGATAATCAGATTAAATTACGATTACAGGAATTACATATATTTAATATGAATACTTCTTATTTATCGTTTTTAGAATATCACACAACATAACAAATTAAGCAGAACAAAGGAATTTGAAGATATAAGAATTTAAGATTTTGTTATAAACGGGAAAAGAGACCAAACCTATGCATTAATACAAGTCCGCAATTCCAATTGAGAAAAATTCTGAAATATTTTCTAAAACGCCCCTAGGGTTGTTTTTTTTTGGGGGGGGAGGATTTTGTGGATAATTTGCCCATGGAGTGTTTTCACACAGTTTGATTTTTTTATGGACTGTTCAATGACCCCATAATGCACAAAATTATCCGAGAAAATTATGTTACTGACATTATCCATACCTTAAAGACAAACTGTTTTGAGCGTGTAATTCGTTGTACGATGACTGAAACAATTACAAAAAAAGTCATCACTTATTGCGAGACAGAACAGTGTAATTATTATTATTATTATATCGAGGTTCGAATGATTCGATTGAACTCCCGTATTGTTCCAGATGGCACTTCATTCCAATCTCAAGATTTTGCAGACATTTTACCAATATTACTCTCCAAAGTTATACCGCATTACATACTCAATTTCTTAAGCAACTTCAAAAAAAGTCTCCGATCGAGTTATTAGAATGTAAATTAGGGATGAAAGTATTCGCGAAATCTTGAGAGCCACTTCTATCTTTAAAAGATGCTCTTTTTTTATTTATTTTTTATTTTTTTAAATTTGTTTTATTATAAAACTCAGATTGTGTGCGTGTATGTGTGTGTGTATGTGTGTGTGTGTGTGAGAGAGAGAGAGGGGGGGGGAGGAAATGTTGCACATTATGGGATAAACAGAATGGAGATGGCGGCACTTTGACAAATGAACCTGCTGGCACAGAAACAGCTATCTGATTTTAATGAGGGATCTTTAAATGATATAATTTGATAAAATCTGGAGGCGAAAACCATGGTCTTAGATGTAAATCCAGACTGGATACATCAAAGTTATACGATGCAAGGACTACAGTTGATTCTCTTTTCCTCAACATATTTGATAGTGAAAGCTTTTACATCACATGGAACATTTCATTCATGATTAGAAACAGCGATGAGTAGATTTCATATAAGTAACGAAGTCCTTACAATTTAGAGTAAATTTTCATCTCAAATCCATGAATCCCCTCGTACTATTTCTTGATTACCCATGACATCCACGCACCCAGAATTCTAACACTAGGAGGGGGAGGGGATCGATTGATTGCTTTAAGTTTAACAAAACTTCCAACACAATGTGTCATATAAGTGTCAAACTTATAGTAAGGATATGTGTATTAATGATCTCGAAAAATTATTAAGGTAACTTATTTCTCGGGAAGAATTTCGTACTCTTTTCGAACAGGAGAGCAAGGGCAAAATGCACGAAATGATCCTAGCTTTCATCTTCTTGCTAAGACGTCCTTACTTCTTGTGCCACCCCCTTAATATAAACACAAACATGAACATGGCTCTGTAGTGATACTGACACAAAAACTTAAGACGTCTTAGCATGAAGAGGATAGCTAAGACCATTTCTTGCAATTGGCCCAGGTTCTTTAACGTGCAAATGGTGTTGGTCTCCTTCCCACGGGACCGACGGCGTAGAGGTAGATTTTACTGAATGCACTGGGAGTGCATGACTACCATCGCAATGAAATAAAGTTTCTATAATCTGCTAAAAACGATAATTACCTTAAGAAAATTCACAATGCATTATCGTGAAACATAGATCTCTACACAAGGTTATGAGATCAAGAATTTCATAAAAATAAACACGGATGTGAGTGAATTCAGACACATTCAAGAAGAATAAGTTGAACTATAAGTGTACTAACATACGATATGCACTGGGGGACGGGGGCTCGACCAACTTAAAATTTTGCGCCTTCTTCGCCAGCAACTTCACATGGATGGGGTAAAATAGGGAAAATAGAAAGCAAGAGAAACAAAGTTTCCGGTACTCCATGTACATGCTTGAATGACTATTCCCCCTTTTCCCTTCTCCTTTCTATCCAATTCTTCTATTTCTCCTCCTTCTCCCCCCCCCCCCCTCCTCCTCCTCCTCATTCTTCTGCTTTATTCACATGATCCTCTTTCATTTCAATTAACTTCCTACATTTACCAAAACTTAATTTGCCTAGCTGATGTGTGACTTTATTAGAAGATATATAAATATCAGCCCTTCAATGTAAATGTCATGCAAGTTACATTAAAAGAAAATGTACCTGAAGAAGAAGGAATTGTTCTTCTATAAACAATACTTCTTTCTAGGTTGCATTTTTTTCTGGTGCGACTCGTGTGACACTTTCATCTAAAGGCTTATTCAGAGTCACCCAAGACTGACTGAAAATATACATAGAAAAGATACAAGGTCATAGGTAAAGACTTTCTTTTATTTTATATAAAATGCTATGCGCTCAATTGTGACACAAAATATACATTACATAAAGTAATAAAATCATCATATAAATTCAAAAGTAATTAGAAATATGAAATAAAACAAACATGAAATAACATTAATTATGTCAAAGAAATGAATGTTGCAATTTGTTTGAAATAAGAAAAAATCTGTTTAATTCATAGACTGAGTGAAAACTGTTTATGATTGATCACACAAATCACTCATAAAAGGTTAAATTCAGGAGGACAACGCCCAAAGGAATACAAACTATTCAGACAAGCAAAAAAACTTGTTAAAGTCTCATGTGTTATTATCACAGAAAAGCTCAATGTAATGCATTTCCACTGTGTATATATGCAGACACATTATTTTTCGATATGATACTTCAATATATATATCGATTAAATACATAGTTGACTGAAATACAAAAGGAGTAATACAAAAAAGGAAGAGGAGAAAGGAGGTATATAGCTTAGATTCATAAAAATGAGAGAAAGAGAAAGTGAAAGAACCATAGAGAGAAAAATATATGTGATTTACCAAAGATAGTCAAGTCCAGGAATGAATGAATGATGTTCTCTGGTTCAAATTCTATTCTGAAGCACAGTAACTTACATGTGCTTTTATGCAACATCTGCAAGATGGTAATGACTTGAGATATCATTTATATTATAGAAACAATTTGAATTTAAAAATATTTGCACAATAACATGATAAAAGTACCTCATAAGTAGTACAATAACATTTCAATAATTAACATTATATTAGTTTAAATCATCATCTTTGATCAAAGCATTTTAAATTACATGTCTTCACTTTGGCAAAGCTCCACAAAATTGTATTGGATTTAGACCTTGATTTCATGCTAAGACTGCATTTCATGTAAGATTGCATAAAATGATCTATGTAAAGTTATTTGACATACTTTTAAGAGAGACACATCAACATTTTTTAAACAAAAAATTCAAATGCAATTTAAATTCACCAATATGGCAAAATAATAAAATATGAATAACAATCCAAATTCTGTACATTGTCACGTGGAGCAGCTTGTAATATCATACAGTTCTTCCACATGTGAAAGAAAAATACAAAAGAATTTACACACTTTCTGTCTAAAAATCATCCAGTGATATAAGTACAATAAAAACTGGTAAGGCTTTGTTCAACTATAGTAAATTGCATTGCGAAGTCAATTGCATCCTTACATTTAAAAATGGAAAGATTTAAAAGAAGTTTTGATTGATATCTAAAACCATCAGCAAAATCATCAATACACTGCCTGTCACAACTTTGATAAAAACATATGACAATGGAATCACAACAGGATCGCTGCATTGTGTAAGCAGGGATGAAAGTATTCGCGAAATCTTGAGAGCCACTTCTATCTTTAAAAGATGCTCTTTTTTTATTTATTTTTATTTTTTTAAATTTGTTTTATTATAAAACTCAGATTGTGTGTGTGTATGTGTGTGTGTGTGTGTGTGTATGTGTGTATATATGTATATTGAACTACAATTTCATTGACTTTCATTATTCATTTGTAAAACTGATGGCAATTCATGTTAAATACTATAGTACAGACAATCATATGAATATAAAGAAAAACAATATATATGAAATCGTTCAGCAAAATTTTACAGATATATTCAGTCAACACAATTTATGACAAAAACATTTATAGTGAATGTGTAAGTAAATTGATAGAACAATTTGTACATTAATAAATATATATGGTATTAGATCGTTTTGCAATTTAAGGATTGGTCTGAATAACCCCACACTACATAAGACATAAAAAAAAATTGTATCTCTCTTTAAAGATAGAGAATTGCAATGGGTATATACGAGAAGCAGTATAATACTGGACATCATTCTATCCCAGCATTGGAGCAATCTAAGTTGCACAATAACAACATTCTGGAATATGCAAGATGAAGGTTTGGGAAATGTAAATCCCACATTTTATAGATGAAACTAGATGTATCCTAGACCACGCACAGTCAACATGCATGCCTCCCTTATCACATGGTAAGAAATGTGTTTCCCACTTATCTAATAGAATAAAACTAACTAAATATACTACACACTAATAATAGCAAGAACATGCCTTGTAAATGTATTTATTAAATGAACCAAGTGACAGATAGCCTCATGGATCCAGAATCCAATCAGATCCTTGCCCCTCCTGTAAACTCACATGATAAAGGTCATTTGTCAAACAAATTATGATTTATTTTGAGAACATGCCATACAAGCCATTTTCATTCATAAAATGACCTCTGTGATTTTTAACCTTTGACCTCATGACCAAAGATGTGGATAGAACATGGTACTTCTCATTTGTTTACAGGATCAACATTTCAAGTTGATAAGCCAAACCATTCATAAGTTATTCAATGATCCCTGTTATCTTTCACCTTAGTCCTAATTGAACAAAAATATTACAGATCATTGGCTCTCCAATATGCATCCATGACCAAAGTTTAAAGGAAAACAAAGCCCTGGAATTATCGTGCTTTCACTGAATGAAGAAAAATTAGATGAACAAACTATGAAAAGTTGAGCAAAATCGAACAACCCATTCAAAAGTTATTAATTTTTTGAAATCACAGCAATATGATGGTCTATACTGATCATGGGCATCCGTGTGATCGGCTAATTCGGCGGAATCTGTGACGTCAAATCGGACAACTATTCATTCACTCTGTACACAAAATTTCACATTTTCTCCTTTTTGTCAGAAAAGTCAACAAAATGCCAATTTTAGGTTGGGATATAGCATTTCTGTATTGATTCTGCATGTATTTTGAGAAGAATGATGTTGCAACTTTACTCTAAATTTTACATTAATCCATTTTTAAAAATTCTATGTACAGAGTGAAGGAGGAGTTGTCTGACATGACGTCACAGATTCAGTCGATGTTGCCAATCTCAAGGATTCCTATGGGTGGCAGTGAATGTCAAATCTCTGTGAATTTAAAAATTCATAACTTTTGAACAGGTTGTCCGATTTTGCTCAAATTTACATAGTATGTTCATCTGATTTTTCTTCATTCAATGAAAGCACAATAATTCCAGGAGTTGGTTCCCCTTTAAAAATCATACATTCAACAAATTTTGAAATTTGTTGAGAACGGGACACTTTTTGTATAAAATAACTTCTGTGACCTTTGACCCCATGACCCACAAATCTGGATTGTATATTATAGATTATACTTCCCATCTGCTTACAGAACCAAGGTTTCAAGGTGACCAACCAAACCCTTCATAAGTTATCACAAGAAATACTCATTTGAATGTATTCAATAACATCTGTGACGATTGACGTTTGATATCATGCACCAATCAGATCCGTGTCCCTCCCATGTTATTTCTAGAATGAAAACTGAATGGACAGACGAACAATCTGGAAACATAATGCTTTTGGCACAACCTTTGATGTGTGGAGGTATAAATAAAAATGAGAATTGAATGAATAATTTCAATGTCAGATTTTTTAAATCTTTTAATTTGCATGAAAAATTACAGTACAGTTGGTTTGTGAAGGGAAATGTTTCTATACGACTTCACTCTTGGTCTCTGAGCTGCAAACCCCTTTGTACTGAATTAAAAAAAAAGGTTTCAATGTTAAAAGTGTAATATTGATCTCTTAAGCACATGCTGACTGAATCATATTCAATAAAGGATAAAAACAGATTAAACATTGACAACTTCCACACCAATCCAAATCAGAACTTCAGGCCATTAAATGGACTACAGCTCCACACTTCTCAATATGTGCACATAATGAGGACTATGCGCCTGAAAAGTCAATTGCCTTCATGTTCATCTAAAAACACAATGGCTACGGATGGAATGGTTAAGCTATTTAAGTAACAGGTTAAATACAAACGCTAAAGTTCAATAGGTGAGATTTGGGGACCAATAAGAGGGAAAAGAGCATCAAATGATGCCTTGGAACCTAAATAGGTGTGGAAACGACACAAAAAACCTCTACAAAATAGGAATCATATTCCCTAGCACAATGCAAAACAGATATCATATTCTACAGTTTAAAAAAACACACCATACAAATTACACATTGAAATGCACCTTTCCAAGCTTACATCACTGAAAGAGAGTCAATACGATGTCAATCAGTCTATGCAAACCTTCATCCTCAACCAAATTTGCAAGAATTTTATTCTTGCAGTTCAAATATTTTGACTCAATTGGGCTTCATACATCAGGAGTACTGACATTGATTTGGTAACTGATTGGAATTTGGGTTAATAAGAAGGTGTTTGTGTTTGAAACCTTTGTCATGATTGGCTGGTCTCTCTTTGCTGTGTCAGGTGCTCACGCAGATCTCGGAAGGAACTCATCACAACAGTCCCCATCACTGGGTCCATGATGTTCTGTGGTGTCCAAACCTAAGCATGACACAAATGAAAACAATAAAAAAAAAAAAGGAAGAGAAAAGGGGAAATCAATATATAATTTGCTTTTACACACCTACAATACATGACCTATAATTGCAATCATATAAATGTGGTTCTAGGCACAATAGTGAACATTGATTTAGGAAGGTCAACTTTCTAAGCCAGATTCTGTTTGAACAGTTGTAGAACTCAAATACTTGAAATAATTAGTAATCAAACAGCTACAACTACAAGTGCAGGCAGGTTAAACTAACAGGAACAAACACAAGGTCAGTCTGCGTTATCGAGAAATGCGCAAAGACGCGCGTGTAACCATGCACGCGCATTTTGACATACTCAGTGATCACTAATTCATGTAAAAGTACCAAGTCCGTAAATGCATGAAGAACATAATTCCATCAACATTTTTTTTGTCTCTCACACAATTTAGCCAAGAAAATAGAAAATAATTGGCACAGGAAGACTAAAATGGTGATAACAGGACAGGAAGTGAGCTCATTATTATAATCACTTCCTCACATCACATCTCGAGATTACAAAGTTAATAACATCAACAACAAGCCTGTCATACGTGTAATGCTGAAACATTCTCTCATTACCATGTACAGGTAAGAAGAGCCACATGCAGCCAATTACATATTACATGTAAGATTGGGCAGGGATCTTATCAAAGAAATGTCATCTGCACAATTGAATTAAAACTGTTTTGGTTGTCATGTTCCATCAGTATTTTGACTCCAACAATCTCAACGTATCCAGTTTATTTCCTTTACCCCTCCACTTTGTTTGACAGTTATTAGCACATTGTATAATGTATAGTAACAACTCTGGATTACTTGACAGGTGAGAAGTGATACAAGCAGAGCATGAGGATATGGTCCCATCACTTTCAATTAGCATCATCATCAATCCCCTTTTAATCCTGATCCGTCATTGATTTACAGGTGAGCCTCGATTCACCTTACTCTTCCAATTTCTGTTGGGCACCCTCCAAATATGTCTCAATTCGTTTATCATAACCAATAATTTGGTGAATGATAGACATTGTCATTTTAAAATAACCAATCATATTTCAATCAGATTTGTTATGAACAAACTCTATAGGAGAATTTAAGTGGATGTCAACATACCATTTAATAAAGAATTTTGATATTATTTCTACAAGGGATATAGAAATAAATTCTCCTTCACTAAAATTCAAAATAAAGACTCAAAAGAATAGGGTAAAAATGAAAGCCAATAGATGCATTCTCAAGCTACCTTTTTCATTAATGAAGCAGATGCAGATAGAGGGCAATCTATAATCTGCTCACCAAAGAGGCAAATTTAAGGATGAACTTGTATTACAAATTTTTTTTTCTGAGTTCCATTAAATAATGATTAACTAATAAAAAAGGGGATTTAGCTTTATTTTAGGACATTTTTGTATCAATCTGCTTTCCACTTCCTAGAATTTAAAACAATTATCTTTACATCTTTTTCAGTAACAGCACAAACAATTGTATGCCTTACCTTTATTTTGATATCTGAGTTGATAATCCAGACGTATCTACAGTAACCAGGTTTCTCTGGAACAGGTTCTATCACCCATCCACTCACTCCTATCTCACCCCTCACATGCTGAGGCACAGGTGGTTTGTCAGGGTGTTTGACTGCGATGGCGCTAGACACATATCGATCCCCTCGCTGCTCACACAACCGTACAGTCACAAAGTCCCTATTCACAGATTAATTGTTATTACAAATAACCAAGTGATAAAGAGCATGTATGATGCCTACACGTTACATTTAAAAGAAGAGTCAACCCAAAAATTATATTTTTTTAACAGAGGCAGGAAAAAAAATTGGTGAGCAGAACCGAAAGAGTTTGAAGAAAATCATAAAGGTATTAAAAAAGTTATGAATTCTTAATGATTCAAAAAAATGAGCAAATCCATGAGAATTTCCTGACATCTTGCCAACTTGATGTCATGGGTACGTGCACTACTAACCATCATTTTATTCATATTTATGGTGCAAAATTCATTTCTATAGAAAGATGTACAGTTTGGAAATCTTTTGAAATTTATTCAATCAAACGTCATCGACATATACAAGCAACGCTCTGTTTGTATTATTGTTAACATGCAAATAGGGGATCTACATATCTATCATGAAGATATCCTATACTTTATGTTTTGAGGAAATCATATTTTTGGGGAAAAAGTAACATTTTATAGCCTTGATATGAATATAATAAATGGTCAATTGTACACTTATGACATTATTATTGATTGCTAATTTGTCTAAATATACAAACATTCATAACTTTCTTATTAGTTGTCCGATCTGTTCTATTTATTTTTTCTGTTCATTTGATTTTTCTGCTCCTTGTGAACAAATATTATTTTGGGGTAGACTCATCTATCAACAAGCAAAGGCACTTCAAGAAAAACTTAAGTCATCATATATATCATTAGCATTATACAAGAAGTATTGGAAATTAAAGTTTTCTCCCCAAAAGTTGTATCTATCATTCTACATCATTAAATAACACTAACATTCATTCATCACTACATACTGAGTAACAAGTTTCACATTCTTTTTAAGAAATGCAACTACTTTAAAAAACAACAGATTATGTATCGAAGGGAGAAAACTGTTCACACAAAATGCTAAAATTTTGACAATTTCTCAATTCATTTATTTCACGTTCAATTTTTCTTGCTCTACAAAATAATTTAAAAAATGGCTTTCTTTTCAAGAAACTTTTTTTTTTAAATAAATTTTCAAGTCTGTGTTTATTTTTTTTTCTTCCTTCTACTTTCCTACTGATAATACACTACTCAAAAAAAGTTAAGGACCGCTTTTTAATGTGTGTATACAATTTTCAAACCAGGTGTTGTATTTCTAGAAATACCCGAATATGGCTGTCTTGAATCTCCTCAAACACCCTGTAACAATTTCACACACGGGTGGTTTCAGTTGTTGCATGATGTCTCTCGCATTATTGCATATCCTGAAAAGTGGGCCCATTGTGAAGTGGTACAAATGTGGATTCAAATGCATTTTCTGTCTTTAGTCTCTACAATCAACAAATTGCTGACAACAGCAATGCCAAGATACAGCTGTCCAGAATGCCATCAAACACAATGGCATCAATTTCACACATGCAGTTCTTTCATGTCTCTTGCATCATTGCAATGTGCCCGTATAAAAGTGGCTTCCAAAGCATTTTCTGTCTTTAGTCTCTACAATCAACAACTTGCTGACAATAGCAATGCCAAGATACAGCTGTCCAGAATGCCATCAAACACAATGACATCAATTTCACACATGCAGTTCTTTCATGTCTCTTGCATCATTGCAATGTGCCCGTATAAAAGTGTCTTCCAAAGCATTTTCTGTCTTTAGTCTGTACAATCAACAACTTGCCTACAACAGCAATGCCAAGACACCACCTAGGTGAAACAGATGTAGCCAGAGCCCTAGGGATGCTGGAAGCTGGCCTCATTCAGTAGGCAGAATGATGGGCGTGTCACAAAGTGTCATTAGCAGAGCAAATCAAAGACACTGAGAGACAGGGCTATACTCCGAGAGACCCCGCAGTGGCCGACCAGTTTCGACAACCCCTAGAGATGATCGCTACTTGACGAATCTCACCCTCCGCAACCGCTTTCACAGTGCACGCCACCTCAATAATGATTTCGCTGCAGCAACTGGAGTGATTGTTTCCTCTCAAACAATCCGTAACCGACTTCACAGAGCCAATATGCATGCCAGACGGCCAGCTCAGTGTGTCCCACTCATCCATGCTCACAGAAGAATTTGTCTCAACTGGGCCCGGGAGCATATCAGATGGACCAGACAGCAATGACGTAGAGTTCTGTTCACAGATGAGAGCAGATTTTCCCTTGACCACAATGATGGACGTCAGAGACATCAGTCGCCTCATCAAATTTGTTTTAAAAAGTGGTCCTTAACTTTGTTTTTCATAATTGCTATAGTTGTTAACTATGCCCGTTGTGCATAGCTTGATTACTCTTATGTACATTACCGGGAACTCCATAAATACAAGCTCACAGACTTCCCATTAAAATGTGCCCAACGTCTATAAAACATGTTTCAATTGAATATTGATGATCATGTACTTTAAACAATCTTTAACAAGCTATTGTTGTCTTCCTTACCTGCTACTGAATAGACCTTTGCCACCTGGGGCTGCTACACTGTAAAGAATGTCAACATATGGATTGATGTCTTGAATTCTCTCTGCTTCTAACAACGCTGAATTCCAAGATGCTGACTCGTCACATTTATCCCAGATTATCTCTCGTAATGTGTCTGGTAATACTGGGAGAATTGCCTGCAATGGATTGAAAATAAATGCAGCAAGAAACTTGATAAGAGGAGAGTCTAAATCAAAATAAATGGATGAAGAAAATGAAGATGAACAAACAAGATGAAATTTTAGTAAAATCAGATAATTTGTTCCAAAGTTGTGAATTTTCAAATTTGTCATTTTAACCCGTCATGTGCATCCTTGAATTGGCAATTCTGGCATAATGGGTGATGGCATCATGGAGAACTCCCCATTCACTTTGTACACAAATCTCAACGTTTTCCTTTTTTTCAAAAAAAGTAGACAAAATTTTGTTTTGAGGATTCAATATGATACAGCCACATCAATTCTGCAAGCATTTAACACGAATGGTAGTGATCTCTCATATGAAATATGATTTTGATCCACTTTTTTATATTCATGAGCAGAATGCATGGGGAGTTATCCATGTATGAAGTTACAGATTATGCCAAACCAAGGATTACCATAACAGGTGAAAATGAAAACTTTGAAAACTCGTAATTTTTTAACAGACTATCAGATTTTGCTAAAATGTTCATGTTTTAGTTACCTTAGTTTTCTAAGTTGACTGACAGCACATTAATGTCTGGGTGAAGTTTTTCTTTAATCTTTTATCATCAGTTACTTTCAATGACCATTAAAACCATATACAAAGAATATCATAACATAAGGCACCCAAAATTTGTAGATTATTCAAGTATAACTAATTTTTTTTTAAAGATGGCAATACCACAGAAGGGCATGCTTGAACTTGAAGGTATGTTCTAGATCATAATTACTTACATCCAATTTGTAGAGTCTTTGAGATATTCCTGGATATGTTCCACAATAAACTGTTGCATCATCATCCCCGGTTTCTTTCTTCCATATCTCTGTGTTGTCAAGGATACCCTGCAGTTGAACTAGAGCATCTTTGGCTTTCTGGATGTATTCTTGCTCCTGTAATACAACAATATCATTATAGGTGATGGCAAAGTCTGAACATTTATAAAACAAAAATAATTCTGCCAGTAAAATGTAAAATCTTGGTTCATATGCTTAAATATACATATTTCTACAAATGATACATCATTTATGCAATATATTGAAATAAAAAGTAACAAACTTGTTCTGGAATTTATAATTAGTATATCCTTTCAAATGCATTCTTATGTACTGTACAATTACTGTAGAAAGATGAGAAAAAATGAACGATTTTGCACTAAACAAGTCTTGTATTCCTCACATTATCATTATGCCATATATGAAACATGTCAAAGTCATATAAAATAATGATTCAAATGTGATGGATATAAATGAAGCATTAGCAATTGGAACACATAACAGGAAGGACATGACCTGAAACTAATGACTGTTATGGGAAAATCAAACCTTGACCTATATCAAACAATGACCAGTATTAAAGCACTGTCATTAACCTGTCATTGAAGCATATCATTTCCAGGCATTTAGATGTAATATACCGTTAACAATGTCATTTGCAAAAAAGATGTATAATATCTTTGTTCTACGTGAATAGGTGATCGCATGTGACAAGATTGGCCTTTTCAATTTAGCTCGTCAGAAAACATCAGAAAATCGTGATTTTCTTCAAAAAATTCAGAAATCCATGATTATCTCACTCTGACTGTCTACTTTCATGAAGATCAAGTTAACTTTGGACACACTTCCCCTATATATATCTTTCTATCAAATATTCATTGAAATTTTGCTGTTCATCTTCACTCCAAGTGCTCTACATATTCCCTTGATTTTCAAATATATATGAATGTTATGCCTGAAAAAAATAGTGCTGAAACAAAACCATCACTTCAAAAATCTAAATAACCCCAATATTAAACTCACTACACTGGCTCCCAATTCACCATCGCATATCATTCAAAACTCTTTTTCTGTACTACAAAGCTAATAATTGCTTAGCCCCCTCCTACCTTTCGAATCTCATTTCCTTACATTCATGTACTTCGTCCGAACTCTTCGTTCATCTTCTACACTACAGTTAGCATCTGAACCCAGTACCCACACCCATTATGGTGACCGCGCCTTTTCAGTTATCGCCCCCACTCTCTAGCACAAACTACCTGTATTTATTAATCATGCCCCCTCTGTATCTAAATTAAAATCTTTGCTAAAAACCAATCTCTTTAAAAAGTGAACTGCAGTTGTGGGTTGGTCAGTGGAGGTCCACAGCGGATTTTCTTTATAATTTATTTAATTGATTAAAGCCCAAGTACAGTTTTGGTAAAGGCCAATATTTTTATTGCCAAATTTTGTCTTCAAATCAACTTAAAAAGAAACATGATATCATGAACATGTTGTACAAAAGATTATACGAAAAATTAACAAGTTTTGGAAAAGTTATAACCTAAAGTGTGGAAATTAATAAAATCTTGGAAATAATTTTGTATATGCCCAATAAGAAGCAAAATATTGTTATAACCAAGAGAGGGCGCTAAATACGATTTAACGGTCAAATTCAAATTTTCAAAAGAATTCGCTCGTAGAAAATTATGCTATGATTTTGAAATGTGTATACAAACTATATGTCATGGTATATATCCCCAAAATTCACATTTCTTTAAAAACTGTACATGGGCTTTAACACTGTGTTTGTTAGTTTGTCTATGTTACCAGTGTACTCTTTTTTCTCCTCTCTTTCTTCACCTAATCTAAGGAATGATTATCTTTTTGTAATCAGAACAATGTGCGCTTAGAAACATCCGCATTAAGCGCCTAATAAGTGTTATGTATCATTATTATTATTACATTTTACAAGTAAAACAAGAAAACAATCTCCCAGGCATTATTGAACAAGATTATATAAAGATCCAAAATCTAAGAATTACAAATTAAAGTAAATGTGTAATAATGAATATCAACATACATCGACTGATGCTGCAAGGTCTATAGTACTTCCTCGTTGACTGTTTGGTAAAGACTGGAAGTCTGCTGTTCTTGAAGACTTGAAGCTGGCACTTGATTGTTCACTAGTGATCGACTCTGTATCTGAACCTACAATGAACCCAATAAAAGTCTTATGAAATCATAGTTTGAGAAACATTTGGAATACATTAGATATTCCATAAATCAACTCACAAAGAGCAGTCAAGCTGAGTAGGCTATCTGTCCAGAGCACATGAAGGACCAGGATGTACACATGCCTATCATCCCTGTACCCAGTACATTTTTTTTTAATTTGATGTTATTGGTTGGTCTGTTGGTTTTATTTTCACTATGAAAATAACAATTGAAAATACAAACATAATAATCTATGCAGGTGAATGAATAGTAGATGGCTGGAAGCTCTATTAAGAGCTACTTGCAAAGTGGAATGATAAATGATGAAGACAAGACAAGGTGATAACAATAAATAAAGTATGATAATCCAAAGTGGTAGAAAAGAGAAGAACCAGGTTTTTTTCAGTCGGTACTAAAAAGGAAAATCAGTCTGCATTTTCATCAAATTATTCAAAATATCTTTCTCTTTAAAACTTTGCTTGAGCTTTTGTAATCCTGTCCAAGTTTGAAAATGGATTACATAGTACCACTAATAAATTTGAGCATACTTAATCCGACCTTGAAAATGAACCAGGAAAATTTGGCAGGTATGGGAAAGGCATGCAAGAAAAGAAAACAGACACAAACTTTAGGGAGACGGGAGTATGTGCTAAGGAATGAAAACAAACCTCTTGGTGAATCATAAGGCGAATAGAAGGCCTGTCCCCCTGGTAAGTCGTACCTCCTGTTGTTATAGGGATCCAATAGAGGGCGCCGCTCATCCGACTCTATGGAATGGGCAAGCAGGGCTTCAAGTAAAAAAAAGATATATTATAAATAATACATTTATCAAACAGTCTATGAAAGTCACAAGAAAAGTAACAATTAGTCTGATCACTTCTCATCTACTTAAGGAAATACCCAGCATGATAACCTGTAGCCTGATGGAAATGACATTGTAGTAGGCAAAACCCACAATAAAGATAAGACTTTGAATCATGAACCAATTTTTCATTTTCAGAAAAGTTCTATCTTTACTCGCACCTATAATGTAACAGTTACAGGACTATTCCCAATTCTGTAATGACTTAGACTTCAAGACTTCAATCTTATATTGGTGCAATTATTTGTATTGATTGGTGCTGCATACAAATTTAGAAATCTCCTACTAGCTTGCATTCACTGATAATGTGACATTGTGTCAATATTTATTTTTTTTAATGTACTTCTTATCTCACCTTCTTCTAGCATTTTCTTTTCCTTTGGAATAACTTGAAAATCAAAAACCCATAATTCCAGCCAAGCTACAAGTAGACTGCATATTAGCATGACAATCGCCATTAATAGACTAGAAGTCCCTGTTGGAGCGCATTCATCAGGATAACCTGAATTCTGTAAGAGAGAGAAATAAAATTTAATCGTTTTTAAAATCATGCAACATAGACTCATGGATTGTGGAAGAGAGAAACGAAAATGTGATCTTTCCTACTTTGAAAGGCATTCATTAGCAACGTCAAAGCATCTCACAGCAGGATAACTGATGACAANATGACAATATGTCTGAAACATTACTATGAGTATCTAGACCAAAAATCAGCACATTTTGAGCATCAGCAAGTGATTTATTGCTGTTTGTTAGAATTTATGCATAATTAAAGCCTAATTAGCATAATGAGTAGATTTTTGAAAAATTTGACTACGCAATCTAAGAGTTAACATCGTGGGCTATGTGCATGCCAAATTTTGGCGCAATCGCGCAGTCGACGGCGAAGATCAGAGGGGGGCCAAATGAGCCCCCCCCCCCCCAATGAACTGAGATGACTGAAATATCCCAATGGGATTAGGGTTAAAGCACAAGATCAAAATTAAAATGTGAATAATGCAACAGCCAAACAAAAAAGATAGAAATATGACAGCAATAGCTACACTCTCAGCCACTCACAAGAAAGCCTGTGTTTATATGAAAATACACCGCGTGCATATGCTGTTATGGTTGCAATCTCTGTAAACGTATGTGATTCTTCTGTTGATATCATTTTAACTCACCATATCAGAATGTATAGAAGAATAAATTCAAAATAAGAGTACCGGTACTTAATTTTCTTGCCAATCTTGCCATAGAAATTTGATTATTACTCTATACAAACTTCATATCAAATCTTACCGTAAATTCATACAGGAAAATCTTGCTCACTAGTAATCCACTGGTAGCAATTGTAGTTATCTGAAAAAGAATGGAAACGTAACTTTAACTATGTATTGACGTAAAGAGGACTTGTTTTGCTCAGAGGAATGGTGATATTGATATTGACTTGATCTGGAAATGATGATATCATCATCTTTAATTCAATGCAGCATTTCCCTCCTAGGAAGGGTTACTGCTTCTTTTGTTTGAGACAAAAACAATCTTTGTATCGTCAGTGGTATTCTTTGAAATGAAGAAACTAACCTGAGCTCTAAGATTAAGATACTAAATAATGCGGTCATTTTGGATAATTACATGTACACACTGTTTTCAAGGAGCATAACACAGACATGTATTCAAAATCTTCTACAAAATAGGAGTAATTGGGTTGATAAATAAGAAAGACATAAGAAATAAGACAAAAAGCTTATACAGTGTATCTTGGTAAATTTTGCATGCAATTTTCCTGATGAATATGTGGCTTTTCAATAACTTCTTTGAGCTAAGCAATATGATTTGCAGGAGCCGTATTTAATTATGGAGATTGATGTCCCTAAACCATCCGAAAATGGACTGCCATTAAGGACAAATAAAGATGGCCCCAGCTTGGTTAATGTCCAATCACTTGTCACTATTTGCACGGAGTGAAATAGTGGAAAGTAAAGATTATATTCCTTGCTGTCAAGAGAGGGAATGTTACACCTAATTGCTAGAAAAGAAAGATTGAAACAGGTCTTACTGCAGCAAAGATCCAATGCTTGCTCTTGAAGAGTGCATAGGCTAGTAAGAGCACTATCCAACGGAAAAATGCCATGGCAACGATGTCAAACAGTGAGTAGCTAAAGTTGTACTTCTCCACTTGACAGTAGAAACCTTTCTTCACTCCCAGGCCAACAAGCTGTAGTGTAAAATAAATGGTCAAAATGAGAAGTCACAGAAATTGTAATAGTCATAAAGTGTAAACCTTGATCGAATGGAAATAAAAATCTCAATAAAGTATCAAACTCCCAAGTTACTATGAACTGGCAGATTATTTTATATCTTTTAAGTTATTATCAATTTGCTGATGCTGTTACAAACAAAAAATAATTCAAGACTTCACCTTTTATATTGTTCTAAAAATAAACAATGCAGTATAATCTTGACCTTGTGAGTAGTCCCATTATCATTTTACTACTTGTTTTAAAATGTATATATTCATAAATTTGAGGAAAATTGAAGCATAGATATTAATTTAATTTTATTGAATATAAACAAATCTTACAGATATAATAAAAACATAATAATACAATTCAAAGTAACTTTCCTCAATGAAACTATGCGTACCTGTATGAATATAAACCACAGAACAGCTGTGAGTAAGAGGTCAAAGGTCGCAAGCAGACAGAAGACCCTCCTGATGGCAGAGAAGCTGGATTGTACAGATGGAAGCTGATTCTCAGGGAAAGATCGATGTGTTCCATTGGTTTGAGTGGGTGATCTGATGATGGGAGGAGAGTCTGGGGATGCATTGTACATCAGCTGGGCAGCAGCTCTTGCTTCCCGAGCCCTCTCCTCATCCCCACGAGGCATGATGTACTGTGAAATAAGAAAACAGAGTAAGATTATCTCATTTCAACAGTTTAAATAGAATGCAGGTAAAATGGATCAAAATCTGGATATCTAGAGCGTACTGATATTTGATTGAAACCGATTATTGCATGTTTATTTTCTTCTTGCTCACTGCTTTACTAAGTTACTTGTATTCTAAAACTTTGTTTGGCACTTATGTGCTAATTTAGACTCGTCGAGGTAGTACATCAGCATGTATCACGCAAAACACTTGTTACAATTTTCTTTTTAAAAACAGTTGACCAACTAAGAGACAGTTTGAATACTTTATACTGGGTGAAGTATGACATGATAAAATGTTTTGCGAAACTCATTTAACTTTACAGAAAATGGTAAAAAATGGAAAACTGGACATAACTATGGAAAGATTCTTCATGTACGTCATCACATAATGAATAAGTTTGCCAAGTTTTAGGGTTTCAGCCAATGCATATTTTTTTAGGAATGTTTGCGTACAGAGGAGAGGTTACATTGTAAAGATTATGTTTCTGTAATATCACATTTTAATATCCTGCATACTAATAATATTAACTTGTTATTATTAAGTAACACTATTTTCCATGAACATACTGTACTAAACCAAATTCATATATTTGCACCAATATTGACTATCCAGCTAATGCAAAACATTATTTAAACCTAAATACAGTAAAAGTGATCACAATCAAATAGCGAATTTCAGAGGTCAAATGACCTGCTGCTATGGTAATGATGGTCATCTTGGATCCACTTTTGCTTTACTTTAGGGTTTAGTTTTATATTGGCCAAGCATCACAATTGTTATTTCCTGATTAAATCTGATTAAATTAAGTAAAACTATTTTGGTATGCAATCATTTACAAAAAAAAAAATTCAGCTAAAATCGTTTTTTTTAGTTCTGCACCCCATCAACAGGGACTATGACCTTGATACTTTGATACGGCACTGTTAGCATTATTCCATAATTACAGGTTTAGTTGAATATGCTATGGGTATTTGGTCAGATAATGAACTTGAATTGTTGTTGAAAGAAATGCCAAAGAGAGAGAGAAAAATGAAAACACATTGAACAACGATAAAGCTAGGAATTGAGTAATGTTTATGTAAAGATAACATGCAAACACAAATTGAACACAACACAATATGGGTATACATTATGCACGCTTTATACATGAAGGTATAGAATAGCTATGAATAGAGTTAGCTTTCTGTAAAATAAACATCTCAAGAACCACATATAAATGAGGAAATAATATGCAATGACAGATGACAATGAATATAACTTACAATAAAACCAGTTGGTTGTTTGGCCATCCCCTAGATATCAGTCCTACATTGCATTTGAATTTATGACCAATGAGGATTTGCATGTACTACATGAAGATGATTCGAGAGTGACAAATAATATAATTTTCAATACCAAATAATATTTTTTTTTATATAGAGCGTTTGTCTTGTGACAGCCTCTATGAGTTTCCCATATCAAGACTGTACTTTGATCGACCAGAGATCAAGAGTGAATAGATAGTGTGATATTTGTTGATTTACAATTCATCCAAAGTCCAAATGGTGTCTCAACCCAACCACATGTACCAAGTAATACCTCTAAATTGCTGTGGGTGAAAGATTTTAAAAATCACTTTGTAATTTAATGAGTCACATGCCTATTTACTTTTAACAGTAAAAATACTGGCACAAGTACAATTAGGATGTACAATGTAAACTATGGAAGGATAGGAAATAATTTGTATTTGTTTTCTTACTGATTATTACATGTAGATAGTGGCATAGATGTACAGTATCATTATCTATTTGTACTACACTATGCCTATAGAAACCAGCAAAATCATACTGTACAGTACGTGTACATAAGGTATCAAATGGCTTGGATTGAAAAGGAAACAATGTATAAAACAAAACAAAAAATGTTTCGTGTAATTTTTTTTTTCTAATTTTTTTTTTCTAGTTTCACTTTTATTGCAAATTCCTATTATTTCAGAGGGATGGGAGAAAAAGGCTGAAAAACAAGCTTGTATAGTTACTTTGATGTATCATAAATTATTTGGGAAAAACCAATGATAGAAATCTGCATTCATGCTGCAATTTCCCTTAACTGATTCAGTTGTTACATCTGTGCCATGCCCGGTATTATCTACATAATGTACAAGTAATTTGTCCATGTAATTTGTTCTATTAAATGGGTCTCGACACCACTCACAAATCTTGCGAAAAAGATGATACGTTCTTTAAATCTAACTTTATCCTATTGTCACATCAGGTACATTTGTACCCAACAGGATGATTTCTAAATCAGTGTTGCTGTAAATCATCAGATTCTTTGTACAATACACCATGTACATTCCAGTACACATTGATTTCTTTCTAATATTGAGGAATTCATGACCTTTGTACAAACCCCAAAACTACCTGACATTTCATGATTATAATGACAGTACAGTCAAACCTGTCTACAGAGGCCACCCCAAGGGAAACAGAAAAAGTGGCCACTGTAGACAGGTGGCCTCTATAGACAGGTTCTATAACATGCATTTTCACCTGGAGGGAATCGACTTAAGTGGCCACTGTAGACAGGTGGCCTCTATAGACAGGTTCTATAACATGCATTTCCACCTGATGGGAGTCAATTCAAGGGGCCACTATAGACAGGTGGTTACTATAGACAGTGGCCACTATAGGCAGGTTTGATTGTATTTACATAAATGGTACATAGCTGACTAATTCTCTAATTATTTAATCTTAAATGATTACAATGTACTGAAAAGATTTTTCTATAAATCAGTTAAAATAGATATCTGCTAAAAAATTATCAACAACAAATGAGAAATGTCTGGCAGCTCAGGAAGTGGCTGATGAAAGCTATTTAGATGAAAATTTGTTAGTCACAATGCGCAAACCACCAGCAGAAATGAATGAAAAAACATGAAACCAGGGAAGCAAGGAAATATGTAGGTTCTATCGCCAGATGAGACTGAAAAATCAAGCAATATTAATAATTGAAATACATGTAAGTAGTTAGTTGTATAGGAAGGCAAAAGATGGGATAGAATAAAAATAATAAGATGCAACTTGCATTGTCTGAAGGAGCTGTAACATCAAGCAGGGGGCGAGAATCAGGCTGTGAATGGGAGGGATTAAAACACATTTTACACAAAAAAAAACATTCATCATAAACCAATGTTCACGATCAACCAAAATATATACTGTATGGTCACAATGTATCATCTCAAATGCAAACAGGATCAATTCTGCACAATATATAGATTTCCAGCATTCAGATGACACCAAAAAAAGATACAAAAGATAATGAAAAAAAAACTAAAATAATAAAAATAAGAATGTAATTGAATCATCTATTATAGCGGAGAATGTTTTTGTTTTGCTTTTTTCTGGGGGGAAGGCTGTATTTTTTTTTAATACTCTAACAAATTGGGAATATAGATGAAAATTATTCAACTGTATGTAGGTGCATTCGCAAAATAAAATAATGAATGTAAATGACATTAATATACGTTGAAATAAAATGAGACTGACATACATTCAAGTCAATGCAAGGACAATGTTGAGTTAAATATTATAAAGACTATAATCAATCATGTATATTCAATCTATCGTTGAACTTTATGCATTATTAACAAATGTAAATTCTTTTAAAACATGTACTTACAGTATTTATTGACATCCCAACAAGCAAATAGTTTTCAGTAGGTCGATGAGCACTCCATACACATCTGTGACAATGGATCACTCTTCCAAAAGACCATTGCAATCACATGAGTCTTTGGTTAGAAAACACAGGTTCTTGAAATACTTGTTGATAGTTTCCTTCCTGTTTCCCTGTTGGTTGCTGTGTGCGCTAGACGAGTCACACAGTTTATGCAATGCAATGGAAGTGGTCTCTTCGAAGGCAATGTCAATGTTTCATGGAGTAGCTGTAAAAATGTTAAAGAAGTTATGATGCTGGTAACATTTGATGACAAATAAACATGTGGGTACGCCTACATCCGAAGTATGCTGGACCTAGGAGTAGGTGTCCTGATTTTGCATATAAAGTAGAATAAACTGGATAGTCAACCTCAACCATATTTTCAAACTGTCTGTATTACAGATTTAAGCCTCTCTTACAACCGGACGTG
>BQKZ01000048.1:5850-28712 GCA_036244855.1 Temnopleurus reevesii
GTGGTGATGGTGGTGATGGTGGTGGTGGTGGTGGTGATAGTGGTGGTTATCAGGCTTGCCCCCAGAATTTAACAAATGAGGACCAAACTTATTTGGAGTATTGGCGCATCCTTGCCCCTGTGCAGTTGACCAGCAAAAAAAGAAAAAGGGTCATCACCTCAATTTTTAATGATGGATAAATATTGGGGACGAGGTGGCAATAATGTCGGTGATGATGGTGATAAATGTTAAATGTTCTTCTCGCTTCCCCCCCCCCCCCCAGTAATTGAAATGTGAGAAATTTCTATATTAAATTTCCTTATATAACAGGAGAAAGTAGCCAGTGAAACTAAACTTATCACTGAGCTATCATCTCTGAAAGAGAGATCCAGAGAATATGAGACAAAGAATGAAGACCTTGAGAGGAAAATCCAAAATCAACAGGAGCAGATTTATGAGCTGAAGGAGGAGCTGATGGCAGCCCAGGCTGAGGTTAAGATGCAAGCTACTCGCACTGAAGGTAAAGGAAATGAGAAAAAGATTTTTTAAAGAGAAATTGTAAGGCTTTATAGCCGTTTCATTATTATGGCTTTAGCACTAGCGTTAGTGTTAACTTATAGTTATCATACTCTCATCAATGGTGTGTTATACTGTAGGATGATTTTTAAAAAATACCATAAATGTGAGCATAATTTTTTATTTGGGAAAGGCAGAGGGATTGATTTGTGGTGTATACAAAATGTAACAATCTACACTTTTGGCTTAAATTTAGGAATTGAATCTAAAGCTGCCATGGAATTTAATCAAAACCATTTTAACAGGACAATAAAACTTGATCTTGGCTATTTTAGATTATACTGTATATAGCTTAAATTTCTGCAAATTTCTTGGCCTCATTAAAGGTCCACTTTTATGACAATGCATGTTGACTTGTGGTGATCTATGCTACCCTTACCATCAACCTTGTGAGTGAGAGAGCTCCCAAATGTGTCCCATATATCCTATAATAATTTTTCTTTATATTTTAGTGAACCAATTTTGGAACTCCCCTAAAAATTCCCTTCATATGCAGAGTACTGTATATGAGGTCATATACAGTACTATGCATATGAATAAAATGTTTAGCGGCATTTGTGGCAATCCCTTGAAGGGGAACTTATTTCATTTACAAAGGATATTAGGACGTACTTTCACCTGACGTGAACATACCTTGAATCATTCCACCATTGAGCCTGTTGTTTCTATTGATAGAATTGTGGAAACATTCACTTGATACTCCATTGAGCACTAATTGCATTCCATCTTCATTGTTCACCAAGTTAACCTCTCTTAAAAATGGCCAGTTGTAAATATTTCCCAATTAACATAAGACATAATGAGGAATGATTTCAAGTATGTTCATGTCAGGTGTAATTACGTCTTAATATCTTTTGTAAAGCAAATAAGTTCCCCTCCAAGGGATTTCCACAAATGCCCCCTAAAAATTCTCTTCATATGCATAGTACTGTATATGACCTCATATACAGTACTTTGCATATGAAGAGAATTTTTAGGGGCGTTCCCAAAATGTCTCTCTAAAATATAAAGAAAAATCATTATAAAATATATGGGAAACATTTGGGAGCTCTCTCACTCACAAAGGTGATGGTAAGGGTAGCATAGATCACCACAAGTCAACATATATTGTCATAAAAGTGGACCTTTTAAGTTTTCCATACCTTATGATTCCCATTCATACATATACAGACACTGTCAAAAACATGAAAATACCAACACGACAAAATGTCAAAAAGGTCCAAAACCACCAAACTATGTACCCTAATATTTTGGCTTATACACTAGAAGATTTTTTCTGTGTATCTTGATAAAAAAAAAAAACATTTAACTTTGAATTGACACTATTTGCTCTTATCTGTAGAACTTTTACAGGTCGAGAGAATCAAGCACCGTGATGACATCTCCGACATAGACCGGCGTCATCGGTCCGAGGTCCAGCACCTGCGTCAGGGTTACGAGGAGAGCGAGAGAGCATACAAAGACCGCATCGATCGACTGGAGGATCATCGCAGGGGGATCGAGGAGGAGCTGAGTCGTGTCAAAGCCCAGCAGCTGACGGAGAGGCTCTCGCTGGAAGAACAGATCTTAGCGACCAAGAAACAGGTCCGGGATGAAGAGGTAGGTATTCTTTGCCTTCTACTCGTGAAATGCTTGCTTGTCCTGGGCAATTACACGGCTTTGTCATGTTTGTTGTGTAAACAGCAAGTTCATGTTGTAATGGAATTCCTTGAAATTTAATATTTGTGACACAGATACTATTTGTTTCAGATGTATTGACTTTCATGAAATTTCAATGAAAAATCTTCACGAGATTCACATATTTACTGTAATGGACATCACACTTTTGTGGAATTATTTATGGTTTATTTATTATTTATTGTGATAAATTTATATCTGCTCCATATTCACCAGCATATGATTTAAGAGCTCATTCTCAGTTTTCAAGAAAGTAATGTTTTGGGCGGGAAGGGGGGGGGGGGCTGTGAATGAAAAGCACTTGGTCTCAAAGCTTATTCCGGCAAAAATTTGGCCAATTTAATGCGAATGTTTTGTGAGAAAGTTGAAATTTACTGCGAGTTACAGTTGATCAGCAATTGTCATGAAGAAAAAACTCTGTCTGCGGTGGTCAGGCCTGTTGACCCGAATAGGAATCTTGTTAATTGGTGTTACACTTTGTATCTTTTATATTCGTTTATGATAGCACCAAAGAAGCAAGTTGCTAGAGGACAAGATCCGAGTTCTGCAGAATGCTAAGGATGACATTCAGCAGCATGCTAGCAATCAGAGTCAGATCGTTGCTGAAGCACAGGCCAGGAATAATAATCTAACATTGGAAGTGGAATCACTGAAAAGACATCTACAAGAGATGACACAGGTCAGTTCATGTATGTTTGTTTGTTTGTTTGTTTGTTTGTCTGTTTTTATGACATATGTATTGTGACATTCAAGCTTGTACTATCTTGAGCTGAAAATATCTCCATGTGGTGGCACTGGTGAATCAATATGTTATAGTGATGTTTGAATGTTGGGTTGGGGGGGGGGGGGGGAGGGGTAGGGGTAGGGGGTAATGCTAGGTGTATGGTAAGCTTCAATTTTGTACCAATTTACAAAAGCAAATAAGGTCTTATGGGCACCCATTAAAACTCAACTGGATTAACGCAGTGGAATGTGCATGAGTTTGTAGCAGAAAGGAAGCAATGCCATTGCTCTCGAACAGTTCAGAAGATATGAGTCCTAATTAACAGGCTGTAACATCTCCACATATAAATCTACCATAATGTCTATTGAGGCATTGATCATTTTTGTGACCCGCAGTAGCTAGCAGGAAAGAGCAATGAGAAACTGTCTGCAGTACACCAAGCAGAGCTACAAAATCAGAATGAATTCCAGAGAGTGGTGACAAAACTGGCTCAGCTACATTACAAGGAGCAAATGCAAATATGAAGTGTGTGATATCGATATTGCCCGATGATACCACTTGGTATCGGTATGCGAAAGGGAAAATTGATAAAAATCTACTGTTCTGTCTACTAATGCATACATCCTTTTTCTGTCCTTTAGGAGCTAGCGGGGAAGAACAATGAGAAGCTGTCTGCTGTGCACCAAGCAGAGCTGTAACATCAGAAGGAATTCCAGAGAGTGAAGACGAAACTCTCTCAGCTACAGGAATACAAGGAACAAGTGCAAATATGAAGTGCATGATATTGATATTGCCAGATGTTATCGCTTGATATTGTGATGTGACAAGGAAAATTGGTAAAAATCTACCATTTTATCCACTAAATCATCAATCATTATTTTCTTAACTATAGGAGCTGGCGGGGAAGAACAATGAGAAACTGTCTGCTGTGCATCGAGCAGAGCTACAGCATCAGAAGGAGTTCCAGAGAGTGAAGACAAAACTGGCTCAGCTACAGGAATACAAGGAGCAATGCCTGACATTGATATTACCAGCTGATGCGGCTTGATATTAGCTATATGTGATATGGTAAAAATCTTCTGCCGTGTCTACTCAAGTACATATCATTTTTTCTAACCCATAGGAGCTGGCGGGGAAGAACAATGAGAAACTGTCTGCTGTGCATCAAGCAGAGTTACAGCATCAAAAGGAATTCCAGAGAGTGGAGACAAAACTGGCTCAGCTACAGGAATACAAGGAGCAAGCTGCTGATCTTGAGGCAAAGCTCTTAGGTAGGAAAATGTTTTGATCATCTCAAGTTTACAAGTTCACAAATGAATTGCACAGGAGCCGATCGAGGTGGGATGGGTGGAGCGATCGTTGATATTGTGTGCAGCGTTTGCATTCATTTTGCACTTGAAGCAATGTTGTGTTGGAAAGCGTGACCCGCGTCATCATTTTCATTTCGCGATAATTAAGCCATTTCTTGGTCTATTTCATTCAAACAAACTATGAACATGCTCTGATTTGCTATTGAAAAGCTGAATTATAGCAATGCTTTTACTGTAGCTCACAAAGTAGTTAAGTATCTGAAATGCCGTCTCTCCCAAAACTGGTCTGTTGGTTTGAAAATAAATATCTATATATTTCATAGAGATTATATTTTTCCAATCTGTTTTTGTAATACAACAAATGGTTAAAAACAACGCTGGAAACGAAACAGACAGATTAAAACATCAATAATCAAGAGAAATCAGATTCTGTTTTGCAGTATGGTTTATTAATAATGTGCATCCTGAGGAGTAAAATAAATAGATAAAAATTTGAATTGATTATTCCATTTTCCTCCACTCTCTTAGACCAAACAAGAAGGCACCGGTCTGAAATGGCGAGCAAGCAGGGGGAGGTAGATTCATTAGAGGAACAGCTGAGAGTGAGAGACATGGATGTAGCACGTTATCAAGAGGAGGAGAGTCAGAGGGCCAGCGCTCTTCAGTCGGCAATATCCAGCTATCTGAATGCACCAAGGACTCCAGGGTCATTAACTCCCAGAAGATAGTATACATGGGACTACACTTCGATATATACATGTAGGATGAATAGANATATTGCCAGATGTTATCGCTTGATATTGTGATGTGACAAGGAAAATTGGTAAAAATCTACCATTTTATCCACTAAATCATCAATCATTATTTTCCCAACCATAGGAGCTGGCGGGGAAGAACAATGAGAAACTGTCTGCTGTGCACCAAGCAGAGCTACAGCATCAGAAGGAGTTCCAGAGAGTGGAGACAAAACTTGCACAGCGACAGGAATACAAGGAGCAAGAACAAATACGAAGTGTGTGATATCGATATTGCCTGATGATAACACTTGGTATCTGTATGCGAAAGGGAAAATTGCTAAAAATCTTACCATTCTGTCCACTAAATCATAGATCATTATTTTCTTAACTATAGGAGCTGGCGGGGAAGAACAATGAGAAACTGTCTGCAGTGCACCAAGCAGAGCTACAGCATCAGAAGGAATTCCAGAGAGTGGAGACAAAACTGGCTCAGCTACAAGAATGCAAATGACTAAGTGCAAATATGAAGTGCATGATATCAATATTATTTTGCATGATACAGCGTGATATAAGCTTTACACAATGGTGAAAATTAATAGAAGTCTACCTGTTCTGTCCACTAAAGCATAAATCATTATTTTCTCAACCATAGGAGCTGGCGGGGAAGAGCAATGAGAAACTGTCTGCCGTGCACCAAGCAGAGCTACAGCATCAGAAGGAATTCCAGAGAGTAGATCCAAAATGTCTCAGCTACAGGAAAGTAAGGAGCAACAGCAAATGTGAAGTGCGTGACATCGATATTGCTCGATAACATCACTTGATGCGATAAGGAGTATTGATAAAAATATACCGTTTTATCCACTAAATCATTGATTTTCTGACCTGTAGGAGCTGGCGGTGAAGAACAATGAGAAACTGTCTGCAGTGCACCAAGCAGAGCTACAGCACCAGAAGGAATTCCAGAGAGTGGAGACAAAACTGGCTCAGCTACATGAATACAAGGAGCAAGCTGCTGATCTGGAAGCAAAGCTGTTAGGTAGGACAATATTTTGATCACCTCAAGTTAACAAGTGAAATATAAGCCAGGGTTATGTTTCATAGAGCTATGCATGACTTTCCTCACTCAATGATTACTGAACAGTTTACCAGCTGGGTGTAATTCCACTAACAGCTTTATGAAAGATAACCAAGGTGGTGTTTCACCAAGAATGACTTCAAGAATCACTGCAATATCTTTATATTTCTTAGAGTTTATGTTTTTCCAAGTCTTTTTTATGCCTCCGCCACCGTAAGGTGGTGCCGGAGGCATTATGTTTTCGGGTTGTCCGTCCATCCATCCGTGCGTCCATCCGGACCTTGTTACCGCGATAAGTTCAGAACCACTTGACGGATTTTTACCAAACTTGGCTCAATTATGTATAAGCATGTGAGGATGAACTGATTAGATTTTGGGTTCAATGGGTCAAAGGTCAAAGGTCAGAAGGCCCCAAAACTTGTAAAAAATCACCCAAAATAGCTTGTTACCGCAATAAGTTCAGAACTGCTGGACAGATTTTGTCCAAACTTGGCTCAAGTATGTATAAGCATGTGAGGATGAACTGATTAGATTTTTGGTTCAGTGAGTCAAAGGTCACAGGGCAAAAAATCTTGTAAAAAATCACCCAAAATAGCTTGTTACTGCAATAAGTTCAGAACAGCTGTACAGATTTTGACCAAACTTGGCTCAAGTATGTATAAGCATGTGAGGATGAACTGATTAGATTTGGGGTTCAGTGGGTCAAAGGACAAAGGTCACCGGGCAGAAAAACAAAATCACCCGATAAGGCTTATTATTGTTATAACTTATAACAGAAAAATTGAACCAATTTCTTTCAAACTTACAGTGTGTAGCTCAATTATGTATAAGCATGTGGAGAAGCCCTGATGAGATTTTGGGTTCACAGGGTCAAAGGTCAAAATTTGTAAAATCTTTTTGATTTCTGATGGCATGGAACAAACAAGCCGTACATATCTTTCTGATTGCGTGATGGCGGAGGCATAAATTTTGACCGTGCGAGTTAGAGGATTCATCTAGTTTTAAATATAACAAATGGTTTCAATCAAGAAAAAGTTTTATTTTCAAAAGCTTAACCCTAATCCCATTGGGGGGGGAGCTTTTAAAGCCCCCCCCCCCCTCTACATTTTTCGCGAGAAGTCTGAAACGCGAAAAGCTCGCGCCATAATTTTTTCTTACTTTTTTCTTTTAATTCTCTCGTGACTACCGGGTATGTGGTACCGATGCTACATGCATGTGAAAAAAAAATTGTCAAGCCAAATATGAGTCAAATTCGTGATTTCATGTACAAAGTAAATGCAAATTGTTTTTTCAGTCAATATTCATAAATCCTTGCCTATTTTGCATAACAATGCATGAAATGAATTTGACATTCATTTTCTATGCCTCTAATAATGTCACCAACAATTTCCATCGAAAAAACAATAGAAATAATAAAGTCGAAAGAACAGAGAAATACATAAGAAATTCACAAAAACAATAGAATACATAAGAAATAGATTTTGATTGTATTTTATTTCCATAATGATATGTCTGAAACATTACTATGAGTATCTAGACCAAAAAAAAATCAGCATATTTGGAGCTTCAGCAAGTGATTTGTTGCAGTTTATTAGAATTCATGCATAATTAATGCCTAATCAGCATAATGAGCTGATTTTTAAAAAATTTGACTACGCATCACAGGCTATTTCAACACGATCGCGTGATCAACAGCGAAGATAGGAGGGGGAGGGGGGGGGGCAAATAAGCCCCCCACCCCCCAATGGACTGAGATGACTGAAATATCCCAATGGGATTAGGGTTAAATTTAGACAAACAGATGAAAACGAGTTTGCACACAAACAGAAAGAAGTTAGCAGAAATTCAGATAACAAAGGAGAGTCATTTTGGGTGTATGAATTGCAATAAAAAGAATGATATGAAAAATTGTTTAAGTTCAGATTGTGCTTTGCAGTTTGTTAATAATGGGCATTCTAAAGAGTAAAATAATTAGATGAAAAGTTTTTAAAAAATTATTCTTCACTTTCTTAGACCAAACAAGGAGGCACAGGGCTGAAATGGCGAGCAAGCAGGGGGAGGTAGATTCATTAGAGGAACAGCTCAGAGTACGGGACATGGACGTAGCACGTTACCAAGAGGAGGAGAGTCAAAGGGCTAGCGCTCTCCAGTCTGCAATATCAAGCTATCTGAATGCACCAAGGACTCCTGGGTCATTGACTCCCAGAAGATAGTATACATGGGACTTCATCTCAATACATAAGATGAATAGCTTAGAAAGCAAGACAAAGCACATTACCATCATGAAAAACATTGGAGATCCAAAGCCACTCAGTATATGGGGCTAAATGTTGATCCATTAGAGGAATAGCTTAGAATCAGAAACATGGACAGAGTATGTTAGCAGCAGAGGGAGAGGTGGAGAGCCAAAGTCCTAGAGTCGGCTATATCCAACCACCTCAACACACCCTACACCCCAGCGTCACTTACATTTAGGAGATAGTATACATGGGACAGCAGGTTGATATATTTTAGGAAACATTTAGAGTCCCAGACACGAAGATGGCACGTTATCAGGAGGAGGAGAGGTGGAGACCGAGTGCTCTTTGGTCAGCCAAATCCAGCTATCTCAATATATTAGAGAAACAGTGAGAGTGTGAGACATGCACATAGCATGTTATCAAGAAGAAGAAAGTCAGAGGGCTAGTGCTCTTCAGTTTGCTATATCCAGCTATCTCAATGCACCTTGGACTCCAGAGTCATAGACACCCATAAAATAGTATACATGTCATTGTCATCATATATTGGAAGAGCAGCTGAGATAACGAGACATGGACATAAAACGTTACACTGGACAAAGAAAGTTAGAGAGCCAATGCCCTCCAATTGGCAATAGCCAGTTGCAACAAAAACTAGATTGACAATTTCAGGTGACCACAAAAATTAAGGACCAACATTATTTTACATTTACTCTGACCCCAGATTCCTAAACCAATTTTGGATGTGATTTGAGAACTCAGTGAATTTTATATTTTTACAATCCTGATAAAAATCTTCCAGAAAGAATTGACCGTGTTTCAGTATTGAGCCTCACATTCCCTTTAGTATTGACATTTTTGTAACCATTTGTATATGAAACTTGTGAACAGTGCGTGTTGAAAGAATATTATTATCGTGCATTCCCACTAATATGTATTACCTTGATAATTCCTTGTATTGAGAGACCTACAGCATGCTAAAATTGTTTACATTTTTCATTCACCGTTTTAGAATGTCTGATACTTCAGCCTTTTCTTTATTTATGGACAATATCTGAAATAATAGTAAAATATTTGTTTCTGTATATTTATGCCCTATTTAATGTTAGATTCATTTCTTAAAATTCACCTTGATTCACCTTGTTATTTATAACTGCAGCTACAATTCATCCTATATTATTGTCTGAAATTCAATCCTTACTTTCCATTCAATTCTGCATTACTTCTAAGAATCCGCTCTTTTAAATTGGCTTCCGAGTTTTGTTATGGTGCAAGAAAAATTCCATTTTAAATATTACTATGTAAATCAAATGATATAAACTGAGACAGTCAACCTTTGCTATGTCAAATCTGTCTGGACTGAAGAAATAGATTTTAGAGAGAAATTTCGGCATATGAGGTGTAAAAATAATAGGGTACAAAGATAAGGGACCTTGAAAAGACCTACAACTTGAGCAATTATTTGACTTTTTTTACTACGATGTAGGCAAGTTTGACAGTACTCCATGTTCATATATGACCCCAAAGTTAATCATTATTTGTACAGTCAGACCTCGTTATAAAGAGCACGGATATAACGAGCCCTCATTATAACAAGGTAATTTCCCTGGTCCCATCGCTTTGTATTTTATTGTATTTCGGCCCTGATATAACAAGGTTTCAATATTAAGAGGTAATTTCTCTGGTCCCAACGATCTTGTTATAACGAGGTTTGACTGTACTACTTTTAGAGATGGAAACCAAGAATACAATTCACTCAAGTTTATTTGCAAATTCAGAACTAATTGTTTCCATGTGTGAATTTACCATTATATTTTGAAGTGTGCTAATAATGATAATCATATATATTATATTGTGAAATATCAGAATGTCTACTATATTGTGTGGTTTCTTAAAATAAACCATTTAGCTCTCTTCAGAGAAAGGCTTGTTTATTGTAGTTTGATACAGAGGCCAGTCAACCGAATCCATCATCTTCCGATTCTTGCCAACAGAAACAGGTGATGCTAAACGAGAACTCACGATACCGAGAGGGAAGATAGGGCAAGATGGAGTAACAGGATTCCAGTCTACCTGGAAAATTAGTTCCATTTTTTCCAGTCAGGGAAAGGTCATGGAATTTTGTTCTGAAATCGTACGAACCCTGTGTGAGTATCAGGGGGAGAGAAAAAGAATACAATTCAATTCAATTTAGTTTATTGATTTTCAATCCACAATGATAGGATGATAGGAAGAGGACAGAGTCGAATGAATGACAAAAGATAAGAGAGAGAGAGAGGGGGGGGGGGGGGGGGGGTAGGGAAAGTGAGAAAATTTGAAGAGGGGAGTAGAAAGAGAAGAAAGAAAAGAATATAGGGCCGGAGAGGAATACGTGATAGGCATAGTAAAGAGAGTGGGAAGGGAAGGGAATGAGCAAGATGGAAATACATGTATATCAGGGAGGGAAGCGGAAAATGAGAAGAAGTATGAGGGGTCAAAAGTAGGTGAGGAAATGATGGAAGATATATGTGGGATAAGTGGGAAAGGAGAGAGTGAAGGAAGGGTATGAGAAATTAGGGAGGGTAGGGAAGGTAAATAGAGAGGGAAAAGGAGAGAGTGGTGGAGAGGGGTATGCGAATGAAGAACCAGGGGAAGGAAAGGGGGCGGTTGAGTAGATAGGGGAAGGAAAAAAATTGGGGTTGGGAGAAGAGTAACCAACCATCCATCATCTAACACCCCCCCCCCCCACCACCTTCTTCCCCCGTCCTCAGTTCACACACTATTTTTTCTTCTGCTTCAAAAATGGGATTCCAGGGCAACCAAACAATTATATTTTGGTAGGTTTTGGCCAAGACGGGTTTGAGTGTTAATTGTCAGTTCAGTTTATTGGGACTGACGTCTACCGAATTATCATTATCCTCCATTTTCTTGTGTTGGTTGTTAAGACCATCTCATAATCAATCTGAATCGGCCTGATTCAACACGATTCTCAGTCCAGTTTAATCCTCTGTGACTGATAAACTGTCCCTGAACATTAAGGGACCCATAACTCAAATCACTAGCCTCAGCTGGCCTGGGCTGTGTTTCACCAAGTTTATCTTAAAGTTACGCACGACTTTAAGATCGACTGGTATCGATATTTGCGCTGATACGCGTAATGTTATTAATTATTACGCACAAGAAGGGATACCAGTCAATTTTAAAGTCGTTCTTAAAGTCTTATCTTGGTGAAACACCTCCCTGGACTAAGAATCATGTTAAATCACAGCTAATCAGGCCTAAGTGTGTCTGTGGGTTCCAAAACATGTTTGATATTAGCTAAAATCTCATGTTAAATAAATAAGTTTACATCCACAAAAAAAGAAGAAAATACAAGATACAAAAGGTAATGTAAACTATCAGTACTAATGTTTATTGCATGATAAAATGACATCTTACCAATACACACCAAAAATGTTAACACCAATGCTTAAAATACAATCCCCTGAACCATTCCGCACCTAAAATTATTCAATATCTGCCAGTGGGATGAGATAAAAAGTGGAAGATTGTGCTTTAGGAGTGAGGTTAGGTACAACAACTTGTGCATAGGCAATAAACAAAAATGAAACACACAATACAAAATATATTTAAACAAATTACTGGAACTCCATATCTTAAAAAAAAAAAAAAGAAGTAAATAATAAGGTCAGCATTCAACAGTGTGAAATCATGCAACATTGAAACTTGCCCAACTTCAAAGTGGCAAGATTTAAAACAATACTTGAACATTACTAATCATGAGAATAAGAGAAATCCATCTGGTTTCTTCATTAATAATTGTACCCTAGCAATATCAATTTCTTTGAATGCATTTGAAATATTGTATTCACTTTGTAAAGTATACCAGACTGTCTAACTTTTCACATTCTTCTCCCCAGAAATCTATATATAAAAAGTGATTGTCTATCCGTCTAAATGCATGCAGAATTATATAGTGTAAACATCATAGATTAAAAGTACCGGTAGTGTACAGATACAAATGTACATATACAAATGTACATGTACCATTAAAATTGACACACCCACGTATTATCAGCAGCAACAAATCACATAATGGACTATCAACTGTTGGTAGGACCGTTTTGTTCACATAAGCTTGTAAGGCAATGATCTCACACACAGCTGTACAAAGTATCACAACCTGAGCGGAAATAAAAAATGAATTAATAGTACATATCAGTTTTTAGCACTGGACTAGAGAATACTAATATCTACCTTTAAATCATGACCGTATCTATACTAAATTAACTGGCTTTCCACTTTCAACCATACAATCTGTAAAACAACTTACTTTAAAACTTTAATCAGACTTTCATTATTATTATACATTCTTATATAACACCTAACACAAACTTTATCAGTCTTGACCCGTATGACAACTTTATTCAAGTGCTCTACAATGTAGCATAATTACTCTGGCTTTAGCAGTGCAGCTGTATATAGGTAGTGTGCTGCATTTCATTCTACATGTATTTGTTCATCTTGTTTGTAATCCTGTTTGATCACTTGATGATTGCAACACTCTCATATTTGTCAGATTTTTTTTTCCTGTTTTCTGAAAATAACAGATTTCCTCAATGAGCATAATTAGTCAAAATCACATTCCCTACTGAAAGCCATGAAGCCATGAACAGATTCCCACAGGAATTAATGACATCAGGTGATGGCATGATGAGTCTCCATGGTGATTTGGAGTTTGCATGATTAAACTGTATTCAGGAAAAACATGAATTATATAACAGAACTACAGGATGCTGTAGATCAAAAGATTATATCTGACAAACAAATTTTCTACATTGACAGTTTAATATTTCATTTTTAAAAACAGGAAGCCTGCATTTGAGAAATCCACCATTAGTTTTTTTCTCTTTTTCTACTTGGTTTGTGCATTACAAGCACCATAGATTTTGTGTTGTGCATACAGTTGGGCATCAGTAATTCAAGGTTGTTGAGCATAAATGCGCCAAAAAGTTTTTAATATTTTTTTTATTTACATTGTAATCGCCAATCATTTTCTCAAGCTAATGTACATTTGAGGTAATTTGAGGTAAGGAAAAGGGTTATAAGAATGGACCAACGTGAATTTTAAAGAAAATAGCGACACATTTTAAGTTTTATGGCATTCGTACGTACATTCGAACCCTAACTTGCACACATTGTTCCAAAATCTTCACTACACATTATTTGGGAGGCTGAACAGTACTTGAAAAAAAGTGATATAGTAATATGTAATATCATGAGGTGACGCAGTAAAAGACCTAAATGTAACATTATTTATTGCCTTATTTTAGTCAAAATCACACAGCTGGATGAAGGCGAAACACTCTTTGAGCAATAAATTCATAGAAATGCCAGAAATAAGCCTCACTTTTGTTGCATTAATTTTTCTTCAAATTTCATACACACACTTTTACCAACTTTGATTTAAAAAAAAAAAGTTAACCTGATACATTTAGTACAAAAATAAACACATTCAGTGGGACGGCCAAGGTGCCAATATGAACAAATGACATAACTTTCTGAATTTATACATACAGCACAAAAATGAAATCATTATAACAGCGATAAACACTCAAATATACTCATAGAATTCCCATTATAACCATAGTGATATGAAATATGCTTCTAATTTTTACAAACAAAACAATAATATCAAAGTACATGATAGTAAAATATTCTTCAAGAGTTCTAACAATCTAAAATTCAACGAAAGATATTTTCTGCATCAGTACTGACACAGATTTACATGTAATGCTTGCTCTGAAGGTGATAGCACATACATGTACAAATAGGAGAAAAAAATTATCATTCACTATTTCCAATTCTTAAAGAATATCAAATATCAAAGCAAAAGAAAAATACCTCTCCCAAATTCTACATCCCCCTGCTTTTGTGTCCATCATCTACACAATTCCAATATAATAAGCATTAAAGTGTAAATGAAGGTGGAAGCAGCCATACAATATACCTGTACAAAGCAGGTCACAATTCTTTGCTATAATATGATATCACTTCTCATAACAATATATGGTCTCAATGGGTGACTTCAAGTACGGTGTTGAACGCTGGTGTTGGTGTTGCAGCAAAACCAACACCAATACCAACACCAAACTTGAAGTCTGTCGGTGTTTGGGGTAGACTTTGCAAGATTCTGACGTATTTCCGGTCGTTTCTGTATCACTTCTGTAAACTGACCAACGGTGTTTGAGCTCGGTTTACGGACCGTTTTGCTCTCTCAACACCAACACCAACACCGAACATCGTACTTGAAGTCACCCAATGTTCTAAGCATTTATAAATGTTATATTGCGAGCAAAACAATTTGGCTTTTCCTCTTTCATGAAAGTAAAACAACATTTCATAAGAAAATATATCCAAAGTGGCCTTGTTGCAGCCATGAGAGGGCGCTAATAATGTACTGCCAATCAAGACCCGTACCAAAAGCATGATTGTCAGAATGACGAAAAATCTGTTGATTCTCCGCATCGCAGAGCGATATCTAGCACTGCGTATTTAGGCAGATCCAATTTGATTGTCAGCTATTTCACTCCCTGATCTTCAGTATGAAAATGGCAAAAAAGCAAGTACAAACGCCATCTCACAGCTACGACTTGGCCAGTCTAGAAATAATCTTTCAGTTCATTATTCTAACTTTATAAATACATTGCAGGGAACAATTTCACTCTTCACATTTGATCAGCAGTTTTAGACAAAGAGGAAAATGTTTTAAAGATTTTATTGTACACTTCTACATGAAAAAGAAATGCTTAAAAAACACAATTTCTGTAGCAATCAAGCTTATGTACAAATTGTGATGCACGAGAGCGAACATTATTCCCTGCATTGAAAGTCATAATTTGTTATCTGTTATCACTATAAAAGCTAATGATAATAGAATAACACTTTGATCACTGGACCAGAGAGAGGAAGAGAACTTTGGTTTTACCGCGTGTATCATTCAAATTTGAATATTTACGCCAGAAGAAGAAATAAAGAAGGAGGCGACCGGGGATCGAACCCGCATTCAACTCTGGTCAATTTATGACTGTCCCAAACAGCTTAATTACAGGCACACGTCACGACGCCTCAGTCATATCTAATATTCTGAGCTTTTATAATTATAACAGGTAGCAAAGAATTCTGACATGCACTGTAAACCTTTTGAAGCAGCTTATGTTGTTCTGAATGTATTCGGGTTAAAGAAGGAGAAATGTTTGTGGCAGAACATCCTAACTACAATTGCATCAAGAGATGTTTTCACTGTAGTCAATCATTATGGCTCACATAGAAGAAAATAATTCCCTCAATAAACTAAATACAAAGTAGAACAACAAAAGTAAGGATAAGATCAGTGGAAAGTAGATTCCATAATTTTCTAACTTTAAGAGCACATTGATGTCAAGTGCTGGTTTCTTTCAATTCAATTTTGCTCAATCCCAATTTCTTTTTTTATTTAATGCAAATCATGTAAATAAAGCACTGATATATAGAAAAATTCCTATTAAGTAAGCATAATCATTCTTTGTTTCATGTACCTGAAACTAGACATAATTCAAAATTTAGTAACACCCCTACAGGTAAATTGGCAGTCTTAATGATCAAATATTTCAGTGAAATGATTACAACAAAAAAGCACCACTTGAATTTTCTAACGTTCAATTGAAACTTCTTCTTGCAGTCATTTGGAGGATATTCTGATCTAGAACCAATTAAAATGGTCAAAAATTGTAAACATGATTTTCTTTTTATTTTCGCATTATATAAAAATTCTGTGAAGTCATCTCAAGGAATATGAAGTTTTTTTTAACATGATTATTTGTCTTTCAAGCTAATGTGAGGAGTGATTTTGTCAAGCCTGATTCTCCAACGAAATGAAATACTCTCCACCGATCTTACCAATTAAGAGTAACATACAACTCAATATTATGCAAGGAGCAACCTGCTGTGTCGCAGCCATCAGTGCTACAACATTTATTTAAAAATTTGATTGCAGCACTTCATCTTGCGCAGCAAGTTTGCTTACTTGCACAACATTCAATTGTCATGTTGTGTTGAAATATACAAAAATAAAAAAATCTATATCATGAAGATATGTTTCATGAAAAGGGACATCTTTGCTATCTAGATGCATTGAAAAAATTAACATGTTCTGCTTACACCTTACACCCTAAAAAAAGTATGATGTTGGGTGATATTTCTTTCCATGAATGCAAGTCAATAATAAACAATTTCAAAAACCCAAAATGTACTGATGTTGCCAGCTGCATTTCAATCTTAATCCAGTTGCTGAGCTGCTAACCTTCCGGAAAATACAGTTGTACGGACTGGGCAAATGAATAAAAGCTACTTTATTGCTCCATAGACAAGTCCAGCACCACAAAGGGGCAGCAGCTCAAAATAGTCTTGGCTATCTCTTTCTCACTTAAGATATCATAGATTCTCGTGATATATCCCCTGACATAGCAGACAGATGTTGACACATTTGGGTTCAGTGGACTCACAAGACGCTAACATGCCCTAGCAACGATGTGATAGCTTAGACCATTTTGAGCAACTGGTTCCAGATGAAGAAAACTATTGCATGTTCTATGTGATATCACGCAATATTTCTGACAAGATTATTGCATAATTTCCAGAAAAAAATATCAACCTGCCTGGATTAAGACTGGGTGTGGTACAGTATGAGGAATGCATCCTGTTTATCATTATACGTTTCCTTCATATACATCTAGATTTCTTGATGAAAAGATGGTGAAAGATGTCCCAGTTCATGAAGAGGCTATCGTCATCCAGACTGAGCACATGCTGGAATAGCTGTTAAGAGAAAGAAAATGAAAATAAATCGTAAATGAGAATTGATATTGCGTAACCATTCAGTTCTCTGTACGTTTTATCTCTTGCTACAAATACCCGAATAAAGGGGATCTAACAACATCGGTATATGAGGATTCTGGATCCACACTTGCAAAATGAATCTGATATGGCATTACTTTCAAATTTCATTGCTTCAAGTAACAATAATTGCGACATAAAAAAAACTGTCCAGAAAATACCAGACAAATGATATGCTTTTGGAATCCCTGTTGCATACTTCCCTGCTACATCTGATTCTCAGCAAATAGCAGAACAATATAGATCGGTTCACTAACAGATTCAAATGTATGCAAGTTTCTTGCCAACAAATATAGTTTTCCTCAAACCTGTAGGTAAGAATTATGTACACTACAATACTTGGAATTCAATTGTATACATTACTTGTTGCCATGCCAAGCAAGTCTCGGGAAAGCTTTCCGGTTGCCAAGGACAGCCTTTGTGCGAAGCGTCCACATACAACTTGCATCTAATTTTTACTTACCTATTTAATCTGAGGCCTTGAAACAAAGTCACAACTACAAGAAAATTCTTACCTTTTCCTCCCTTTTTGAACTTGAGGGAGGCCGAGAATATTCAGAAGCGTGATGCACCATCTGGACCGTCCTTCAAGAACTCATGACCTAGACCATTACCGCACTTCCCACATGACACCTAGGGATAGGATCAAACAGAATTATTCTAATAAGTAGAGTTATTACATCTTAATCTCAATGTTACAAGCAGAATCTAACTAAATTACTATTAAAACAATTAAAAACCCAGCAAAAAACACCAAATCTGATATCTAGCTTTTCATGAACAGGTTTGTTGTTTTCAACTAAAGGTTCTAGACAAAACATTCATGCCAAAAGCTTATTCTCAAGTCTCAGCCTTGGGGCTATTGGAAGCAATATGATTAAATAGAAAGATTTTAAAACTAATGGATGTGATGATTAAGAATTTTGTACCATCATTTACTTTTTTCGGTAAAAAATTATTTGGATGCCTTCAATCGACTCAAATTGAAAAATTTCAGCAAAATCATAAATAGACACGCGGATGGATACAACCTGAAAAATCATTTTCAGACAATCTTTGACTTTTTATTCCCTTCAAGTTCTTGTTTTCTGGATGAATTGTGTGCATTGTGTTAAAAAACTTTAATACAAAAAAATTCTGATCAACAGACGCTATTTTTCAAAAAGAGAATTTGAGGAGATCCAAACATTTTTGGTGGCCTCACGTACCGTCTGAAATGAACCGATGCACGGATGTGACATCGCAAAAGATGCGCAATCACTAAACTCGCGCAAACACATGAACTGCTTGGGCTGTGAATAGGTAATGATAGACCATGCGCATTAAGCTTTGCAGGAGATATGCACTTCGCTGAGCTGGCTAGCCCTGGTAAGCTGCTGGGAAGACAAAAAATAAGCCATTCCAGAAAATTATTTAGTAAATTGCTGAAATTTGTCCGATGTTATTAATTTTTGCAAGCTTTTGAGGCATTGTACAAAACAACGGGGGAATATTTGCATTTTCATGATGACAGTACAAGGTTGCAAATTGGTGAATTAGAGAAGCTCATCAAGCTCTATTCAATAGGACACTTTACCTCATTTAATGGAGCATCTTTTTTCACCTCACGCACCATCTTGTATCATCACACCCCAGCCTATTCGCTATCTATAATGTTATTGTTGTAAGCATTATTCCTATCACCATAATAACTCCTCTCTAAAGCCATTTTATATTTTTATTTTACATGCAAGACAACATGACTGATTACAGCTCTGGGATAATATTCAACATTTTTTATAGCACTTATAATAATAATAATAATTGAATTTATATAGCGCTTTTTCCAGAGGATACAAAGCGCTGCTTAAAAAGACATATATATTTAGCTACATTAGGAATTAGAAAGGTGGGTTTTGAGGTGTTTCTTGAAAAGGTTGAGTGATTTGGTATTACGGAGAGATGCGGGGAGACTATTCCAGAGTCGTGGGGCCAGGGACTGAAAAGAGTTGAAACCGCTCACTCAAGGAAAGTCCCTATAAAACGCGAATCGTTTATAGGTTTGCAAGCGCTTTCGGTCTGCAAATTGCGAGCATTCTGGGCAATGGGTATTAATTCTTGAACAGGCTCCTTCCCAATCCCCCACCTCTGGCTACAGGCCTGGGCAGTGTTTCACCAACTTACGCAAAAGGCTTCTATACAAGCCCAGATGACAAGAATGTACATGTGGTCAGCTTTTCACCTCTGATAAATAATCTTATTTAGCATAATTAAGAACAAAACCTGTAATATTATTATCTGAACAAGAAATGTAAGGCCTTTCATTGATATATATAAAAAATTCATTGATATATTAAAATAAAAGCCAGACAATAACCAAATAAGATTACTTAGCCTTGAACAAGAAATGTAAGGCCTTTCATTGATATATTAAAATAAAAGCCAGACAATAACCAAATAAGATTACTTAGCCTTCAAATTAGAGGATGCTTCCAATTTCCCAAATAGCAGCAATTCTCGATCGCATCCAAAGGGTTACGAACAACTGGTATCAGTTCTTGTAATGAATATGCATAATGTCATGAATCATTGCGCCAAAGAACAGATACCAGTCGTTCCTACATTTATTCTTAAAGTCACTCTTAGGTCTTGATGGAACTTACCTTGAGAGCAGTTGCAGTTTCCGGTCTCGTCGACACACTGTCGGGTCTGACAGTCTGGGTGAACGCAGGCCATTCAAACTGGTGCTCCCCCCCTCTCCCATTACAGGCTAATGAGCACTAACTGATTGAAAAACTAGGTAATGATGCACCACAAACAATGTGCCGCCCTTAAATTTACTTTAAGAATATTTATCTGAATCACCATCATAGTCTAGTTTAAACTCACCTTCAAAGCAGTTGCAGTTTCCGGTCTCTTGGATACACTGTCAGGCCTAACAGTCTCGGTAAATGCAGGCCAGGGGGAAGAGTGCTTGAACTTTGTCATACTGGAGAACAGTTCATGGCCACATTCTGCACATACATAGATACCTGTGATAATGACAATAATGAATTAATTTCCATGTAATTGTATTAAAATCAAATCAATCAATTCCTATGTTTTTACTGTCAACTCTTCCTATAAAGTCAAACATGTATAAGTGATGCATAAATAATAAAATTTGATGTGATATTTTGGAACAGATCATAATGTGAAGGGGCGCACCCCCGTCCACAAACTGTGCTTCACTGGGGTCCAAAACCAATCATTGGGTGACTTCAAGTACGGTGTTGAACGCTGGTGTTGGTGTTGCAGCAAAACCAACACCAGCCTCAACACCAAACTTGAAGTCTGTCTGTGTTTGGGGTAGACCTCGCGGGATTCTGACATATTTCCGGTCATTGCTGTATCACTTCTGTAAACTGACAACGGTGTTGGAGCTCGGTTTACGGCCCCATTTTGCTCTCTCAACACCAACATCAACACCGAACACCGTACTTGAAGTCACCCATTCTGTATTGCTTGCTTGTATACACTATATATGGGTATTTCCATGGGGTTGGGTCCACTTTTCATGCAAAGTCCATGTAACGTAGTGATCCACTTTGTCACTTCACCATGAAGATCAATTCAGATCTTCTTAAGCTTTGATCTATTGATGAAAATTGCTTTTTTTTTCTCAGTTACACACATTTGGATTTGAAATCTTTTCTGGATTTGAAGGTACAGGTATACAAAAATTTCACTACGTTACATGGACATCCCACTGCTTTTGCATGTGCAAGAAATTGTCAGGTATCAAATTCCAATATGCTATGGTCTTTGAGGAATACTTCTGGGTGGGACACAGTTTTGGGGTAATGTCATTATTTTACAATACTTGCCTGGTTTGAAAAAGCCACAGATTTAGGGTTTCTGGATGCCCAAAAAATAGACCCAACCCCGTGGAAATAACCATATATGTTATGTTTGATATGGTTTGAATAAACCAGGGAGTTAAAATCCCAACTCCCTGAATAAACTATACTATATGGTCTGCTCATATAAAGGCACGCGTAATAAAAAGGCACGCATTCAAAATGCGCGTTTTATCTATGGCAAATACGCGCTATGCATGGGACTAAGGAAGCCTTAGCAAACATTATTTTCTGCTAATGCAGTCAAGAACTGGGCACAAAATCGTAAGTTTTCTTTAATACCAATGATTTTATCCTATTTCCTATTAATCTTTAGAATATGACATTAGGAAGTAAAAAATATAGTAATAAAAGTTGATAATTATCGTTTATTTGATCGACAAAGAGCAGTGCGTGCCTTTTTTGTTTTCCGAAAACTACTACAGTTAGAAAGACGCTGTCGGAAACTGTTCCTCGTAGACGATTTATGTGCTTCTTTTCTGTTCAATATTTATATCTTCATAATCTTCAGAATCTCCTTCGAGTGATACCAGATTCAGTGATTGAATGATATATTTTACTGTTTTATATTTGCTCAGAAATATGGTGCGTGCCTTTATAGACTTCCAGCATACTATAAAAATGAGTCTAAGTAAAATTTCTCTGAAGTCAAACATATATTTTTTATTCAATTTTAATAGGCAGCATTAGCCATTACCTGTACTTAACAAAAAGTATAATAAATCGAGATTTTCTTCAACAATTTTCCATTCTTGTAATATTATGCCTTAATTGATATATGTAAAGGGGTAACAACAATTTGAAAACTAGTCTTATCATCATGATCTCAAAGTAAACTATCGTCAGGCGCACCTGTGTCCTTGAGTTGAGGTTAGCACTGTAGTCTAATTTCAATCTATCAAACAGAACTTAGGTTACCAGATCCACATCATTCATATTCATACTTATTCATTTAATCCAATTCTTCCAAACTATCAGAAAAACAAATTGTCAAATAAGAGATCAAAACAAAAGGTACCCGAACTTACCATTTTCAAAATGGTCTTTCCACTTCTCCCCGCTAAACCAGGAAGAGAACGACATTTTTCACGAGCTTCAATTCCAAATCACACGACAGACACAATATCGCTGGATTGTTGTCAATAATCTGGACTGATATGATGTTGCTTGTATAATACTATACTATTTGTATGGTTGACACGCTTATCTACTTTTGCACTGTCACGGCAATTCAGCGAATCAAAGGTTACAAAAGCTGACGTCGTATCCGCCTGTTTTCTTTCAGTTCACAACAATAACGTGGGATTACAAGAGTGCACGCAATGAATGAATGCAACGGACAGGCAGTTCACAGAGAAGATGTACTCATATGACTATTCTTTATTCAGGCAAGCCTATCTGCACTTGTGGAATATTAATTTACATTTTCACATTGTTTGTAGAATAAATGAGTTGAATATACAAAATATTATATATTAATCAATATTTATTTAAAATCTAAGATATTTGAATTTTTAGTATGCGAAAAGCTATCAGTATGATTAAAATATAATGGTCGACGGAGAGAATTAGACTAAGTCAACATAAATTTCGGGACTTTCCCTTGTCCGCCCTTCATCCACATCGGGACACGCCCATCTTTTCCGAAAGAAATTGTTTTTAGTGAATATTGGGGAGTGTTTCTAAATATACTATACATTCCACAAACCTGTAATTTGACAACATCTCCTACCACCTCCCCTCCCCCCCCCCCCCC
>BQKZ01000048.1:51185-63224 GCA_036244855.1 Temnopleurus reevesii
GTGAATGGCTGCCGGGCTAAAGCCAGGGTAATAATAATGTAAAGCGCCTTGAGCACTCGGCAGAGTGGATACGTGCGCTATATGAATTGCATCTATTATTATTATAATTATTATTATTATTATTATTATTATTCAAGCCATTCCTACCATAATTTCCTCCCGTCTTCCATCCCTCCCCCTTTCCATCTGGCCCTCTTTCTCAGAAGATCTCTATCTCATTCCCTCCATCCCTTCCTCGTTCCACCTTCTCTTCCTTTTGCATCTGGACACAATGGGTGACTTCAAGTACGGTGTTGAACGCTGGTGTTGGTGTTGCAGCAAAACCAACACCAGCCTCAACACCAAACTAAAAGTCTGTCGGCGTTTGGGGTAGACCTAGCAAGATTCTGACATATTTTCGGTCGTTTCTGTATTGATCACTTCTGTAAACTGACAAACGGTGTTGGAGCTCGGTTTACAGACCGTTTTGCTCTTTCAACACCAACACCAACACCGAACACCGTACTTGAAGAGTCACCCACTGTCGTTATTGTTGAGTTTTTTAAGTACACTTATTTCACCAACGTTTAACAAAGAACGAACGCTGTTTCGGTTATGAGACATCCAAGAATAAATTGAACATTAAAAGGATTTTTTCAGAGTTCTCATGTATATATTTATAGTTTTCATCAAGCTTTAGCACCTTGTTCTTTTTTATTGTAATGAACGATGAAAGCAAAAAAAGCAACAAAAAAAAAGCTGTCTTTCCGTTCTTTCTTCCCTGATCTTACTTCTCAGTCTACTGTTTTAAGTATACATTTACTTTTATTGTATTTTGTAATGCAATCTTGGTAATGCATTACGTTTGTAATCTCTTTCGAATAATGCGATAGCTTTCCTGTGTAGCATTTTCTTAATCCTTTGTTAGTGTTAACATTTATATGCTATTATACAGTCATCTGTATTTTTTAACGAATCCATATTAGCTATCGTATACATGGTATAGGCGTGTAATAATAATAATGATAATGATAATAATAATAATAACAAATAATAGTGATATACTGATAATAATACGTACATTGATCGCTATGCCAACGCATTCATAACTCTTAACGCTGCATTACCGAATGAAAATGCCCATAATTATTTTCTCAGATGTATTTTATAGCAAATAATATTCAGTGTTTTCCCTTTCCAAATGTTATTTCATAATATCGTGGGTGGTTCGTGTTTTCAATAAATGTTACCTCGAGAATATGCATTTACAATAATCTCCATGATCAACGCCTTCAGATATTTTTTCTGGGATCTCCCCATATTGTTTGTTTTAAGTGATTTGAATACCTTGTCGTACACAGTTTGAAAAAAAGTGCAATATTTCACCTTGCAACACTGCATGGGTCACCCTCTGGGGTTTGATATTACATTTCCCCCAGAATTGTGCTATATTACTCCTTTACCTCAGTGTGTAACAATTACAAAATATTTTCAAAAATGCCGCAGCTGAAAGGTGCGAAAGCACGTCATGAAAAATCACTTCATTCCAAGCCAAACGCTCTACTGACTGAGCTGCTCGCTGCATTTAACCGATGGACTGATTTATGAGACATTAAATATAGACTCCGTATAGGCTACATGAATGATGACAATCCATTTCCTGTGAAAATATGATATAGTATACCAACTCGTGACTAACGACAGTTCTTATGCCCCAATGTCCATCGCTCAGTCGGTATAGGTCGTCTGACTTGGAATAAAACGAGCACCGATTCGAACCCCACAACTGCTTTTTCCTCTTTTTTTGTTCTTTTTATGTTTTTTTTTTGTTGATATATGTATTTTGTAATTGTAGATGTGTAAATATTGCGCCCCTAATTGTGCTCCCAGAGCTACATTACTCAAATTTGCACAGATGCACCCTATTTTCTAAGTGTATTATGATTAAAACGTCAATGAAATACCGAATCTGTAAACATGGTAAAAGGCATGTTATAAATATTTTTAATGCACAATTCGTCATTTTTCAGAATTTATATATTAAGCCCCCTTTGCCTTTGGCCATGCAGTCACAAACCTTCAATAATAGTGACTTCTCAGACCTCCGAATTCAATCATTATTCATTCAATCCACCTGTCCAGCTGGTTTAGCAGTTTGGAGGCATTTTCAATCCCATCTCATAATGGGGCCGATTTCAATTACTTTCTAGGTTTCTCACATTGCATGAGCTAAATTTGTGCATACGGGTTTCTATATTTAAAGGGTTAGTGGTTGATACCCCTCCTGTCTCTTATACACATCTAGATGTGTATAAGAGACAGAAATCACATTCATCCCTTGCATATTCCGGCAATAGTATATTTGTATGAAAATGCGTAGACAAATAACATTATGAGTTAGGTCAATGGGTGGTAAAAATATTGCTTTATCTCTGGATGATTCCGAAAGGGTTGATATGCCAAATAAATACATTTTAATGTTTTCGCTGAAATATATACTGTTATAATTTCAGATTTTAACAATAACACAAAGGAATGTTTCAATGATGCTCCGCTCAATAATTTTTCAAAAAGAAATGAAACTTTGTTGAAATCATACCTTTGGCTGTTCAGCTCTCTTCTTCATCTCCTGGAGATGCTTGAGGATAGCTCTGAAGTCATAGATTCCGTGCTTTTTCAGCACAGTTTCATAGTGCTTTGGCTCCACATCTTTGAGGATTTCCTCAATGTCAATCTCGTCGTCATCACCAAGAGTTCCCTCCGCGGCCGTGCTAGAAAAGAGCAACAATGATGGTTATTACTGNAGCTTTTAAGAAACCAGAAAATGTCAACTTAACTTCATCCTAGTGTAGCCACACAAAAAAAAACTTTCTTAATCCATTTCCTTTCAATTTCTACTTTATTTTAGTCTTGAATATCATGAATATGTTGATTGGAAGGTGGCAATCACAGAGCGCTCTGCTCCTTGTTTTCATATACCAGTATACTGTACAATTCATGCACATAGCCATAGGAGGGCAGAGGGGGTGCGCCCCTTCCCCCTTCCCAGGATCCTTTATTTATATAGAGGAAACAATATATACATGAGAATATTTGGGGGGATCGGAGATGATATTCCAAGGGTGTCATTCTCGCTCGTTTCCTGTGGTTTTCTTTTTAAGCCTGCGCCACACCTTTGCGTCGACGCCAACGCTCCCTTGACGCACAAAGACGTTGGTCATGCGGTGGACTGACGCTCGTCGTATGCTCGTTGAGCGCAAGCCGAACGTCAGTTCCTATCCTATATAGGATATCCTATATCCTGATATAGGAGTTTATACAAGACAGCCAACGATGTAAAATACGGTATACATCAGCATCCACAAGTGTTCGAATTAAAGGGAAATTAAAGGAGTATGTTAGTTAACAAGTCTTATATGCATAAGATTCTTGATCATTTACAAAAAGAACTGATACCGGCCGTGCGTAAAGTCGTTCCTAAAGCCTTTCGCAACTTCGTGAAACACCGCCCTGGATAAGCATTTGCTATTTTGTGAGCCTTTCAAAAACAAAGAAGACATTGAATAAACTGCCTTTTTTCGAACCCATAGCTTTCTTAATTCATTATCGATGCGGCATGTTCAGTTAATTCGAACCAAAAGCAAAGCTATTTAAAGATCGGAGATGATATTCCAAGGGTGTCATTCTCCGCTCGTTTCATGTGGTTTCCTTTCTAGTCATCAATGAGGCGGAATGAAAAGCGATTCATCTTGTCTCCTATTATCCTGATAGGAGTACAAGACAGCCAATGATGTAAAATATACATCAGCATCCACAAGTGATGATATTCAAAAGGCGTCATTCTCGGCTGTTTCCTATGTGGTTTCCTTCTAGTCATCAATGAGGCGGAATAGAAAGCGCTTCATCTTGTCTCCTATATTATCCTGATCGGAGCACAAGACAGCAAACGATGTAAAATACAGTATACATCAGCATCCATAAGTGCTCGAATTAAAGGGGAACTTCACCCAATAGCTTACATGTGGCGCCAGTGAATGGAGAAAGTAACATGAGCAAATTGTGGAAACAATGAGCGATAGCGGATAATTTTTAAATTAAAAAAGCTGCAAATTAAAAAAAAGCTGCATCACTTCACCGTGATCTCTCGCATTTACTCCCGGTTGATTTCAGCCGCGGGTTTATTCCAGGTTTTAATAGCTTCTGACCACTAGAACATTGAAAGGGGTTTCTGGGACGATCACCGGATTAGGCGGTAGAGCGCTGGTCTAGCAATCCAGAGGTCTCGGGTTCGAATCCCGATGGAGCCCCAATTTCTTTGCTCAATTTTCAATTTTTAAATTTGTCATAACCATCACCGCTGATCACTAATGGGCATCAGTGAATTGGCAACTCTGACATAATCTGTGATGAGAACATGCATGGAGAATTTTTTACTTTTACACAACATTTCACATTTTCCTCTTTTTAACAGAAAAATAGGCATAATTATAGGTTGTTTTTTCTTTGTTTTAATATATATTGCCACGTCAATTGTGCAAGCATTCAAAAAGAATGACGGGGATTCCTCGTTTTAATTATGATATTGATCCATTCTTAATAAATCCATGGACAAGGTGAATGGGGAGTTCTCCATGTTGGCATCACATCTTATGCCAACGTTGCCAATACAAGGATGCCCATCAACTGATCAATGGTGGAAATGAACATTTTGAGAAATCATAACTTCTGAACGGATTATCCAAATTCGCTCAAATTTTCAGTTTACCTCTTACATTTCTTCACTCATTTACAGCACGTCAATGTTTGGGGGCTGGGAAGACACCCTTTAATAACCAAACATAAAATGTCCATCCATCAGCATGATCATAAATGTATATGTTCGTTACAAAAGATTGCACCTTGAAACTATATATAGAGTAAAATAAGTAGAGCAACTGTGCATATACAGCGATAAGGTCAAGAGTAAATTCAACCTATTATGAATTTATGTGGGTCAGACATAATGTTATTATTATATATGTTTGTTCTACCTCTTGCAATGATGAAATTATTTCAAAAGATTGGAAACAATGAAACCCGAGGAATGGTATATGGAATGGAGCAGAAGATGTATAATGTGAAAATTTTGTATTACAAAAGTACTCGTCCTTATTTTGTTCTATACGCATTTACAGATTGGTGTGCATTCTTTGTAATCCGTTTTTAAGTCAATGTATAATGCATTAATATAGAAGTATGAGTCACACTCAGAGTCGAAACCTTTTCTTCTTTCATTCACTTACATTCATCTGGGGGAAGTCCATCTTTAATACTCAAATATGAAATGATCATCAGGCGCGCACCCAGGATTTTCATACCCGGGGGGCTGAGCCCAAATTTGGTGCCCCCGCCCCTCCCCGCTAAGATGACAACCAAAATAAAAAATTTCCTTACCTCAAATTTGGCGCCCCCCGGGGGGCTGAGCCAAAATTTAGGCGCCCCCCTCCCCTCCCCGCTGACCTGACAAGCAAAAAAAAAAAAAAAAAAAAAAAAAAAAAGAAGGTCATCAGCTCAAATTTGGCGCCCCCCCCCCTTAGAGCCCCCGGGGGGCTGAGCATAGTTTTTGGCGCCCCTGTCCCTTTGGCGCCCCCTTATAAGCGCATTTAGTCAACAAATTTTGGCGCCCCCCTGGCTCTGACCCGGGGGGCTGGCGCCCCCATAGCCCCCCCACGGTGCGCGCCTGATCATGCATCCGTATGAGCATAAATGCATACCTTGGTTACAAAAGATTGCACCTTGAAACTATATATAGAGTTGAAAATGTAGAGCAACTTTGCATATACAGCGATGGCAATAAGGTCAAGAGTTATGACTTTATCTGGGTCAAACATAATGTTTGTTATTATACATTTTTGTTCGGCCTCTTGCAATGATGAAATTCTTTCAAAAGATTGGAAACAATGAAATCCGAGGAATGGTATATGGAATGGAGCAGAAGATGTATAATGTGAAAATTTCGTATTACAAAAGTAATCCTCCTTATTTTGTTCTATATTACGCATTTGCAGATTGGTGTGCATTCTTTGTAACCCGTTTTTAAGTCAATGTATAATGCATTAATTTAAGTTAAGGTTAAAAACCGCAAGGTTTGTTGACTTTCACATTTAAAAAAGAAATCTTTAATCTAAGACAATCTTCAGAAACCGAAATGAGATAAAAGTCGTTTGGTACGCCTCTGAAATTAATCAAAATATCTCTTGTCCGAGTCAAGTCTTCTTCCTCGCGTATTCTATACAAATTAAAATTCATGTTTCGTGTTTCCTTTTATTTCAAGCGAATCGAGGGATTCGTGTCTAATTCGATCAAATTTCTGTTATACTTCGCTGAACAGTGACTATAAGGTCAAATCTGAGGGATGTTGTTTTATCTAGTCATCCATAATTGACCTTGCTCTTCACTCCACAGTAGAACATTCCCGAGTTTACGCCCGACAACGGAGCGGCTCAATGACGGGAGAATTCGTCAGATTCCTGCGTTCTTGCTAACCCGTCCTTATTCCCTCCGTTGCTCTTAACTTCTGTTACGCTACTCGCTCAACGCCAGTATGCAAATTGAGTGTGACATCAGGAATCGAGCTTTCACGCCGAAATCCAAAGGCCGCGGTAATTTGCACAATATATTAGGCTCGTGATACGCTTGGCCGCATCTGATTGGCTACGTTCCTGCATCTCAGACGAACGTGGGATTGAGCAAAGACCGTTGTAGAATTCTGCTCTTCGCCGCTGTTGTCACTGGCAACCAGCGAAGCCGACCTAAACGGGTCGAAAATGGTATTGACCAGCGATTTTGCCGTTTGTGTTGACGGTGCGTAACCTCGCTAATACAAGGGGCCAATGTTGTCATGATTGTACGAGATGGTCTTAGCCACTCTATTCTTGCCAATGTTGTCTTAACTTATTGTGCCACATACCCTCCTAAAGGCTGACTCACACTTTTGCGTTTTTAGCCTGCGTCGGCCCAGCTTTTTTGGAAATTAAAAACGCTCCCCGAGCGCACAGTATACGCTGATCAGACGGTGAACTGACGTTCGGCTTGCGCTCAAGGAGCGTACGCTGAGCATCAGTTCACCGTATGACCCGCGTCTTTGTGCGTCCTGGGAGCGTTTTTAAATTAAAAAAACGCTGGGCCGACGATGGCGAAAAACGCAAAGGTGTGAGTCGGCTTTTACATAGACGTTAGTGTGTATGGATGTTTGACCAAGGCTAGGCTGAAATATCATAGGGCACTCAAAAGTGACATGAATTTGATTAAATGGCGAGATAGTAAGTAAATTCTAACCAGATTGCAATTCATTATGTTCATTTTAATCAGATTCATGTCACTTCTGACCAGAAACAAACAAAAAATGCCCCTAAGATCCTTTAAACTAGTCATAAACGCTACTGGACTGTCATTTGAAGAGTTTAACGTTCTGGCAACAGCGATCAGACTGGCATGTACTTTGTCTCCGCGATGACAAGCATGACAATAAAATTGCTAATAATTTCTATCCAATTTGCCTTCATTCTGAAGCTATTGTATTGATAATTGGCTGCAATAATTGCATCACTTATATTACGTAACTCCGATTATCAGACTTAATTGTAATGATTTTGACTTCTTTGAAAATCGTTCTTTCAAACTCAATTCCATCATAATTCAAGGGAACAATTTTCACCATCTTCCCATTTTTCTTATAGTATTCTTTTTTTTCTGATTTGTATTTGTTTCTTCTCCTTATAATAATTGGTATCATTATTGGTATCATTATCATCATAATCATTATCGTAATCATTTGTCAAACAAATGTTTGCCGTTGTTGACATGGTTTTCCGTTTTGCACACGATTGACACGAAAATGATCCAAGGTCATTCGGTGCACCTCACAAACTGGGGGGGGGGGGGGGGGTCTTAACATTTTAAGCGTAATACAGGCGGTGTTTCACCAAGCTTAAAGAATGACTTTAAAACGACTGGTACCTGTTCTTGCTCATGATGATTAATACAAAAAGCATATTCTTCGCAAGAACTGATACCCCTCATTCTTAAAGTCTTTCTCAAATCTTGTCTTTAAATCTTGGCTATGCACAAAAAAAAGCCTGATTTCGCGCATACTGGACATTATACAGATCCATATAACATTTAAAGCATTACCACTGACTAATGATTTTGTCCCTTTTTTTTCTTTTATCTTCCTTCATACAGAGAATCGATTATGCGGACATCCTTGGCTTGGTACCACCGTATCCAGCTAGATGCATCGGTACCTCCATCATCATCGCCGTGTTTCTTCCGGTCTCTTGCCTTCATACTTCACCGTTTGCAGGGATGCCAACCATACAAGAGGCCTGTAACGTAAAAGAGATACGATGAATTAAAAATAAATCGTATATTTATGACACATGTGTCGCCATAGACTTACGATTAATATTTATCGTAAGTTTGAACTCATCTTTTATGTTACAGGCCCCAGAAGATGCATGAGGACGAAACTAAAATGCGAATCACCAAACAGCTAAACCAAATATCATTTTCATGAGAGAAGGCATGATAACAATATAACATGTATGATACTTCCTCCCCATGGCGGTGTTTCACCAAGTAATGAAAGACTTTAAGAACGACTTTACGCACGACTGGTATCAGTTTTTGTGCTGAATGATCGAAAATCTTCTGCATATTGCACTCATCAAGGTATATACTCCAGTCTTTCTTAATGCCCTGGCCACAAAGGACCCCGGAAGCAACACGATTCAACACGACTCTTTTTTTTTTTTTAATTCACAGTCAACTGCTTCCGAACAAAGAGTCGTGTTAAATTGTGTTGCTTCTGGGGTTCTATGTGACCGGGGCGTAAAGTCATGCGTAATTTTAAGAACGATTTGGTAAAACACAGTCCTGATACATTGTTTGGCTCAGCTGTCTGATGATTCACATTTTTATTTCTCCAATGCATATTCTAGAACAGTTGGCATCTCTGTCTTTGTTTGATGTCAAACCAGCCGTCCAGATGGTCATCGGATTGATTAATTATTTTTATATATCATATTCGTTGTATATGTGTTATTATATTTATGTTATACATGAATTTATACATAGTTGTTTTCGATCATGAAGGTAGAGTCATATATGCCTACACTGGCAGATATGCCAACCGTTCCAGAAATACATGTATGCACGAGGCTTAATTAAGATTACAGGGGTGAAGATGCAGGAGAATTTAGAGGAGGATGGGGCAGGAAGAGGGGGAGAAAGAGGAAAGAAAGGATCGGATGAGGGGTAAGCAGGTGTGGAAAGACAGAGGGGAAGAGAGATAAGAGGAGATTATAAGGATGAAGAAAAGGAGAAGATCAAAACAGCGCCCCTTCAAAAAAAGAGAGAAAAAACTGGGATAAAGTAAACATCTTCTACAGTATTGGAGCATTTGCAGTAACTAAATGCATACAAAAGAAATTTCCATTCCCTCTTATTCTGCAGAATTGTTCGAACTGGTGTCGCATCTTTCGATAACTAGACAGAGAAGCCATTTTCTTCTATCAGTCTATGGGGGTGTTGCTCAAAAGTTACAGTTAATCGGAATGCGCCAATCAAAATCATTGTTTCATGCGCGTCTTGTTAAATGCGCATATCGCGCGCGAATGGAAATACGCGTTAAATTGGTAAAGTTGCAGTTGATCTGCAGTTGATTTTGAGCAACAGCCCCATATTTCATGAAGCTAGAGAAGGATTGGATGAAGGTTTATTTTACTTTGTCCCATCTGCTCACAGTATGAAACAGGAAAAAATAGGCTGTATTATTTGGGTCTAAGAAAATATATAATGATTTGGTTTGTTGGTTTGTATTTTTGTTTTTCCTTGATGGTCACTCTAAACAAATCCAGGTATGCTGTCAGGTGTGTCTTTAGTTCAGTACAATTTTAGGTCAATTAAAGACAGTGCACCCTTAGGGAAATCTTCTTGAAAGACACGGTACACGCGAGCAAAATTTTGTTGGATAATTATCTCTAAACGATCACAAATCATACGCTTGTAGATCCGGCCTTAGTGAATACATGGATGGGTACAGGGAGCTCGCCCCTCTCCCCCCCCTCTTCCTCCTCCCCATAAAAATGTATAATATCTAGACAACTCTCTCCTATCAAAGACGAATAAATACAATGTCACTAAAAATCAACTCAACCCCCCCCCCCCCATTCTAAATCTTGGATACGCCACTGTCATACCCTGCGATGAGAATGTGGATATTGTTCTTGTAAAAAAGCTGGATACCTCATATTTTATCAAGGCCAGAATAATTGTGTTGGTGTGAAATCGCTCTCTTCCCTCGAGAAATTATTCCACCGAATTAACATGTTTAGTGTCTCAACGGGCAGTGAATGAATGACCGTTGTCTTATTTCAAATATTTTGTTTCTAATGACAATACTCGGTTGTGTGGCGTCGATATTTTTTTTTTTTTGTTATACACAACTTTGGTGGAAAGCTGTTTTCAAAGGCCAATAGCTTACCACCCCAAAATGTTGTATGATGAGAGCGTTCTGGTACCGCTCGCAAATGTTCAGGTTCAATAACACTCGCCGTCAAACAATTTTCCTTTTGATAAGCTTTATGAAAGTTCACTAAATGTATTATGTTAGTTTTGTTGTTCGGCTGATATCCTCTCTATTTCTAAAACAATACGTATGTGGTTCAACCCGCAGAATAATATGAGTACATTTAGATAATCCTTTTAGGCGTGCATCATTTCCGTTCTTCTTATGGTCGTCATCAATTTTTATATAATTTGTATTATTGTTTGACACTTATTTGACACATTATGGGCGAAAAACCGCAAAACACTGATCACAGCGAGTAAAGTTATGAGTGAATCATTATAATTGATGGGTGAATGAATAAAAGAAGTGATATATTGATATTTACAATCCCATGGCTGTGTCATCTTTTTGTTTCATTATGTAGAATAGTAGAGAACATGGAATACGGGGAATGAAATGAAATTAAAGTCGAGAGGGTTGAAGAAGATGTACAGAAACAGACGGGTTGTACGGTATATAGAGGGGGGTGGAAGGGAGAGGGAGGGAAGGTGGAGGCAGATGTATATATAGGGAGGGGAGAATAGAGTGGTGAGAGAAGGTGGGAGATATAATGATAATAATAATTTAAAAATAATTTATGAAATGAGGGTGTGTAGAGAAGGCAGAGATTGAGGGAGATGGGAAGATGAGAATAGAAGGAGTGGAAAGGGCTGAAGATAGACAAATATGGGGGGGGGGGGAGAGAGAGAGAGGGGAAGAGGAGTAATGTGAAAAGAGGGGTGAGGGTGGAGTTAAATAAAGGAGATGGAGGGAGATGAAGATGGAGATGAGAAATGGGAAAGAAAGGGAGGGGTAAGGTGGAAGGGAATGGTGAATGGAATAGAGGAATAAAGGAGTGTGAGAGAGAGAGAAAGAGAGAGAGAATGTGTGATGGAGGTATTATATGCATTGTGGTAGGTGAATTCAAAGCCAGAAGAGAAAGCACTAACTTGGAACTTGTGTTCAAGTGCACACCACAAACAATTGTGAAACAAACGACGTTGCATCAATTCATGTAAATCTTTGATCTTTGATGATATAATAACTTCGAAATTTCAAGAATATTGCTCATCAGTTTTGTAATGTACTATCACATATTAAATTGCTTACAAATTATTTAAAAAAAAAAAATAGAGAGGCCGCTAGAGTATTGGAGTTATAGGATTAGAAGCTAATATTACATGAGAACCAGATTATTATGATGATTATTCTATCTTATAAGTCGTACAGGTCAAGCTTTCATGATGCAAGTAATAATGCGTTACCATGGTAATGGATTGCACCCTACTTCACCAGTCTGTCCGTCAACAACTTTTGCTATTAACCGAGCTTGAAAATAGGCCTGATTTTCTACACAAGGCCCGGGTCACATAGAGGCCCGGAAGCAACATGATTCAACACGACTCTTTGTAAATTCACAGTTAAACAAAGAGTCGTGTTGAATCATGTTGCTTTTTGGGCCCTATGTG
>BQKZ01000048.1:84001-123493 GCA_036244855.1 Temnopleurus reevesii
AAAAAAAAAAACAACAAACAAACAAAAAAACAAAAAACCAAAAAAAAACACGATAGGCCTATTTTATCAATCGAGAGTATGTCAAATTGCATTTGGAAGTGCTGGTTTAGAATTTTTTTCTAATGAGGCTCAATTAAAAAAAAACCCTGAAAGTTTGAACCATAGTCTGAAATACAAATATTCTGTGGTTCGAAATCAATTGTAAATCAAACCCACTGGTAACTTTCGACTCTTGTCCCGGGTGAATTATAAAGTTAAAGTTGCATCGAAAATAGATTTTATTAAGTCGTTTAGATAAAATACGTGCACTACGTGTGCAATATCGAAGAATCCTAACTTATCAAAAACGACTGGAAAACAGATCTAGATTCCCGCACAGAAAAATCCGCGGGAGATGGATGGATTCGATTTAGAAACGAATTGGATGATGAATGTCTGTTATTATTGACATTTCTGAAGGATTCCGTGTCTGTAAGTTGTTGTTTTTGCCTTACGTTCAAGCAATTTACATTTTTTATTCATAATTTATTCAACGTAAAATTATCTGGATGTGTGTGTATGTGTGTGTGAAAGCAATTTTCCCAATATTTTTTAACGTTAATCAAAATTCAAATGGAGGGGAAGTTAAGTTAGTCCGAACTGCGACTTTCAGATTGTCTTTGGACTTTGGATGTTTTTTTTTTCTTTAACATTTGGGTATCTAAACTAAAGAATAAAGTCGAACACCCAAAACACAGNTTTTTTGTGACCTTTCATTTCAACCCTTGCACAATTTTTTAGGCAAAATTTGGGACGACCAGGTACATGTTTGGTACAGACATACATGCAAAATATGATTTTAAAAATGTATTCATTAAAATCATAAATCCTAGTCCATTTTGATTATCACTGGCTGAACTGACCTGAAATTCTATCTTTGATGTCTCTAATAATGTCATCAACAACTACCATAAAAAAAAAAATAGACAATATAGACCGGCAGCCAGCAAGGGTTAGCCTAGCTGGAAAGGTTACCAATTTTAATGTGCATGGATGCAAAGGTCGTACGCTCCGATATTACGAATGGGCCGTCTGGCATGTCCTATCTGGTGGATGTGACCATGGGAGGGGCCCAAAGTGGTCAAAAAATTCGGCTAGCCTAGAGCTCTGGAAAGGTAACCGCACAGAACCTACATCAAATGATTCACCATAGTCTCGAGATAGATGAATGGGCACTGCAAGTCGATGTAGGTGGTGGAAAGGGCCCGCCAGACGCCCCCAAAATTGTGGTGCCGCAGCCCCATAAGGTTATGTACAAAACTAAGATTACAGTTTTCCCAATAGGCATATTGTACAAAATCAACATGGGAGATACCTATCGAAACCAGTTTCAAATTAAAGCTTCAAAACCCCAGAGTACTAAGTGACCAATGCCAAATACATTTTCAGCCGCTCTAGGGTCGACAGACGCCCCTAAAATTTTGATCTCCCATATGCTTGTGTACAAAATCAAGATGATATTTTCCCCATAGGAATATGTGCAAAATCAATATCGGATATATCAATCGAAACCAAGTTTGCATTAAAGCTTGAATACCCTAGAGTACAGAATGACCAATGACAGAGACATTTTCAGCTTTTTGGGGGTCGACAGACGCCCCTAAAATTTTGGTCGCCTATAAGGTTGTGTACAATAGGTCTGTGTACAAAAATAATGGAATCATGAACACTGATGAATGCACGGGAAACAATTGTATTAAGTATTAAGTGTACGTTTGAAGTGATGAAGAATGAAGATATTAAGGGCACCTCTGGATTTTCATTTTAGCCAAAAGAGCACTTGATTTTTTATAGGGCCTGGCAAATGGCCCCCCAAAGGGTCCCAAAATGGGTCTTAATCAAACGCGGACCGATTGAAGAGTATGGGAAGGGACTGTGGATAAGCAATTTAAACACTCACAAAGACATGCAGCCCAGGCTCAGCCGCCCCTTCAACCGTGGTCCCTGGATAGTGACAAGTGATTGAAAATATTCAATTTCCTGAAAATTACCAGAAAATTTGCTTTTTACCCGAGTACTGAATCAGTAAAGTAAATCAATACTATCAATTCATACTTTTCAGAATTTTACATTATCATGGCAATATTATGGACACATTCTTCGGGAAAATTATTTATTCATGGTATAATTATAATGCTAATTATCATCTGTTGCTTTATTTCTGCAGTTGTCACAGTAGAGTTGCTACCCACATGTTCAATGTTTTTTTAAATATTCTCAAGGACAATTTACCTCTTGAGCAGTATCTATTTATCCAAACAGAATTGTCATATTGATTCATAAAAATGCATAATAAGTATATTTAAATTATATTGAGATGTTTAGTGTATAAAAAAAATGAACAGTTTTCCAGTATACTCAGATAAATAGGGGGTATTCCTCTTTACCGATGCAATATATTATTTCATTGTTATTATTCCAGATGTCTGGTTTGCAAGGGAGCTCTCATGAGTACGCAAAGTGAAATCCAATTATTAAATAGATTTAAGACAAGTTGAATTATTGAAATCATATGATAAACAGAATAATTTCCCAATCATTCAAACATAGCCTACCTGGACAAATAATAACAAGATAATTATGCTGTATCTCTACATTTGATGTTACTGAAACATTGTTGTATTTTCTAAATATATTATTTATTTTTGTGTACGTTAGACAGTTGTAACACACTTGCGTAATATTTCAATCTGAATAGAAGATCGTTGACTAATGTAATTTTAATAGGTCAGAAATTTGTACCCGCCAAGAGAATAATCATTCCTTCAATTTACTGCTGTATTATTGACGTACATGATTTCTTTAATTTCTAAGATTAAATTGGAGAGNAATGACAAAAGGTATCCGATGTCAGTATAGTAAAAATCCAATTACCGGACAGCATGGTGATACCGGACGCGTATTGAAATCGCGCACCTACAGAAAAATGCGCACAAGTTGATTATGCAAATATAGATTGTTTGGAATGATAATGAGATCTAACAACATTTTAGTCTATTTTCATGATTGTAAATAGCTGAAATTTGTTGAAAAAGTTACTGATTGTGAAATTCCAAAGTGTCCGGTAACTGGATATACCAGTATACACCTTTTTTGATGGATAAGAATTTTGCCGTTTTCATCAGACTCAGTCAGAGATACACATCTCAAAGTCAATCTTAGTCTAGATTTAGGCTAAATAATGTCATCTCAGGATGCCAAATTTACCACTCTACCTGGAAAACCTAGAGAATGAGTTCCACTTTTTTCCAGTTAGGAAAAAGTCAGCGAATTAAAAAACCACAAATCAGGGAAAATTGGAGGTAAGCGTGGAGTTTTGTTTTCCTCCAATAGTGGAAACCGTGATACCTTCTAATGAAAATATCAGACAAAGCTGTATACATCCAGCTAATAATTTGACTTATTTTTTTCAGGTTCTTTTGTGATGATTATGTATTGCTGAACTGACTCCAGTATTTATACCAGTGATCAAGAACTCATGATAGGTACCATGGACAGGGAATTGGAAGAGGCCTCTTCGGAAAAGGTAATCACAGGATACATGCCCTAAATTTCAAAGTTATATGGGCAAAACCATGTCTTAAAGGCTTATTTCAGCACAATTGGGTGAAAAAAAAATAAGCACACTAAAAATCTCTGTGGTCAGGGAGAAAACGAAAGGGCATCTCTTTGACAGTCTTGTAGACATTCCAAACAAAAATAATACTCTTTGCTTTTTTATCTTCTTTTGCTTCTTTAGGGAGTACCAAGATGTCTATGAATGCAGAATATCATCATACCATAATGCATTTTACCTGTCTCCATAGAAGATTAGATTTTCATCTATTATTGCCTATTCATGCCCCATTATTTACCTGACCAAATGATTTTGGTCCATGATCACACACAACTTCCAAGTTGTATGACATAGTTATCTTTTCAGGTCAAAAAGAAATTTTCAAATAAGTACTATCGACTTTCATGTTCCTTATCCAAAATAATAGACAAAGAGTAAGATTTTATGTTTTGAGTTATTTTGTCTCTATTTTCTTGTACCAGGTTTTCAAACATCTTCTTTTAATCCATGTCTGCTAATTGGTGTCTTAATTTTTATCATTACATCTGTACCCAAAGTGGTGGAAAACTGCATTTTTTTTTATAAGCAGTTAGCCTCTGGATTTATAGTTATGTTCTTGTTACGTATATATGCAGAATCCTGCCGCCACGTTTTGAAATCTATCTCTTACCGAATAGCAGTGCTATTGCATATTATTTTTAAGCAATCTGATCATACTAGGGTCCTGTTACACAAACTTATAGTAAGTGACAACTGTTCCATTACTGGTAAATTCCATGGCAATGGTGTGCCACAGCCAGTCTGCATTCCAGAGTTTAGGACCCCGGGAGTAACACGATTCAACATGACTCTTTGTTCGGAGGCTGTTAGTTAAATGTAAACTTAACAAATAGTTGTGTTCAATCGTGTTGCTTCGGGGCTTTTATGTACAGGACTTGACATTTAGATAAAGTAGTCAACAATTGTAAGTTTTATGCAACAGGACACAGGGGTAATATTCCTCATTTTATTTGATCCTGCAGGAGGAGGCAGCACTTCCAAAAGTGAAGAAGTCAGAAATTAAAACTCCTACCATCACCAGTTTCTTCAAACCACCTATAAAATCAACTCCGCAGACTCTGGAGAGTAAGCCAGCAGATCTCAGAAGTTACTTTCAAGTTAAGAAAACTGATGGAAAAGAGACCGCCAAAGAATCTGCAGCTGTACCTGCTCCTGAGAAAATTCCCAAAAAGGACGAAGAAGCAAAAGCTGAAGATGATGGTATGAATGGTCATCATTCTGCCAAGGACAATGTGAAAAAATCTGTAAAAGATGGGAAGAAAAGGCAGGAAAATAAGAAACCAAAGCGACAGAAGAAAGAATCCCAACCTGAAAAGGATGATGACGACGATCAAGATTTTGCGTCCCCTCCCCCTGTTAGGAGAAAGAGGAAGTCTCGGCTGGATTCGGATTCCATCAAAGATTTTATTGATGCGGCAGACTCTGAGCTGGGTAAAGGTCTGTCGGAGAATGGCCTCTTGGAAGCATTTACAGGAGAACAAAAGATGGAGGTTACTGAACCAGATGATGCGGAGGTTCCTGCTGACGGGGAAGATGCTCTCAACACCAGTACTATCGTGTCTTATGAAGACTTCTTGAAAAACTCATTTGGGGATGATGACACTGGAGAAAGCAACATGGAGGATGAAACCACTTTAGAAACTGCCAATGGTGATGCAGAGGCAAAGAACAATGTCGAAGATGGCGAGCATCTCTCAGATTCAGTGATGCTGACGCCTCCCGATTCTCGATGCTCACAAGAAAGCCCCAAGACAGAGCAACCTGTTACACCACCACCCAAGGAGGATGCAAAGAAGGAAGAAGAGGTGAAAACTACCAACACCTGCCAACGGAAAGTGATAACTATCAAAGCCCAGGTGCATAGTCCTTTGGATGGGAGGGATAAAGACTCTTCCCCCAGTACCTCACCAGTGATCCAATCAGAGCCAAGCTCAAGGAAAGGACTAAGTCCTCGAAGGCTGATATCTAACGTTAGCGTGCTAGACTCTAGTCCAGAACTCTCGCTGATATCTGTTGAGACGAAGGACGAACCAAAGAAGACTGGGCCTGTTTACAGCATCTTCCAACCTAAACCTATTTTGAAGAAAACGATAATTAAGAAGGATCTGCCGAAAGAGAAAAAACAGGAAATATGCGAAGATTCAAGTAAAAAGGAAGGCAAAGATGCCAATGCAGGCAAAAAAGAAAAGAAAATGAAGAAGCAAGAAGAAAGTGATAAAGCATCTTCAACAAAGGATGCTAAAGATAATGATGAAGCTGAGAAGGAGGTGGAAACCACAAAGAAACAGGAAGAAACAACAGAGAAATCTGTATCTTCAAATCAAAAGGAAACCAACACCAGTGCAAAAGGGCAGAAAGAGAAGAAAGTTGCAGTTCAACAGTGTTTATTTCCTGGAAAAGATAAGACAAGTAGCAAAAAAATTGAATCATCAAAAAAGGAGAAGGCTTCTGAGAAAATTCCTAAAACTCAGAAGCCAGGAAATAAGAAATCTGTCAAGAGGAAGAAAGATGAGAAGGAGTCCGATGATGATTCTTCCACACCTCCTAGACGTGTTCTGAGGGCCAGGGTGCCCAAGACATCCACCTCTGCTGAATCAAGCATGGATGAATTTGATGATGTAAAACCATCCAAGCCAAAAGCAAGTAAACAAGCCAAAAAAGTCACAGCAAGATCTAATAAATCAGAGAAGTCATCATCAGGAAAATCGGAGGTTAAGGGTCAGAAGAAAGGAGAGAAACCCAAGTCTCCTAAAAAATTCAAATCATCGCTGATGACAGAGGGTAAAGGCCAAGGACCAATCAAGTTGAAGCTGACTGCTATCAAGTCATCACCCAAGGTAAGATTGATAACAACTTACTGTTGATTGAAATTGATCAAAAATCATGCTTCATTTTTTTCCATTTGGAATAGACCAATCTTTTAAGAGCAGATTAAAGTATCACTAGAGGCATGTTATGAAGAGGTAAAAATGATTTTTTAGAAGGTTCTTACATGTTTCCTGTTTTCCTGATTGTTTTCCTGATTGATAATGATATTACACCATTTGTATGGAAATCACAGCCTCCAACATTATTTCAAGGAGGCAGGGCCCCGAAAGAGTAAAAAAGAATCATCACCCAATTAGCACAGAAAATGTCATAATTTTTCTCATTTGATGGCTAATTTTGGTGTCCATTTATAAGTTTATTATTCTGTTGAATCCACTTATATTTTTACACATGCTCTGAATATGGTACAAAGTTTTACTAACTGTCTTGACTTTTTAATATTACCCAGTATATACCATGTTTTCCAACGTTGATCACCATTCTTTTGTATTAACTTTTGTATTATCTTATTATTTCTTCACTCTTTCTCTCATTGCTCCAATCTACAGAAGAACAGCAAGGTGACAAAAGCCCAACAGCTTCTTCAGAAAGCAAAAAAGGGCCATCAAACTACCTTCATATCTAAAACGACAAAGCAGCCTTTGAAGAAGACTACTGCTCAGAACACCTTGCCTCAGTCTAAGACGAAGGTGATTTCACTCAAGGTGGAGAAAAAGAAGCCGGTCACCAAGCAATTGGTATGAATGTTTCCTATTTAGATAAATTTCTTTCTCATTTGAGGTCTCTAATTTGCAAGTTTTTCAAATTCAATGAACTAGATATAAAATTATGTCACCCAACAAGGCTCAAAATTGGATATCATGAGGGATCATATACAAGGCAATTTTGATGAAGGGCACTTTTCTACACAGGGTAAAACAATAGAAAGCTGTAAGAAATAAAAAGAGGGCACCATGGCAATTGCCTTGGGTTGCCTTAAGGGTGATTCGAGGCCTGCCCCAATATGAATTTCTTGTGAGATTCTCAGTTTGATTCCATTTTTCTTGTTAAACATCATAGCGTATATATCATTTTTATAATCTTTTGACTGCTTGAACTGGTTAGTCTCTTCACAAAGTCTATGGGGATTACAGAATTCAGTAGTCAATGGGTTCATCATATGTGATTATCCGTGTACTTCAACAAAAGTCTGGGCATGAGGTGTACCCTTTACTTGAATAAATAGAGATGTACCATGAAAAATCATAGGACAGATAATTTAGCCAAATGCTTGCTGAGTCCATCTTCATGGAATAGTAAAATCTTTAATAATTTTCTCATTTTGGCTAGTAGGAGGCAGTTTAATAATAGATTTAAATTTATGACTGTTTCTTGCCAACTAACGTAGTTAAGGGGTATTCACCTTAGCCTGGTGAATAACACTTGCATTTCAATACTTGGAATCGATTTTGCATACATTACTTGCTGCTATGTCAAGTTTTGAGGTCCTGAAGAACAACTTTGATTAAAAAAGAATGCACCCAATTTGTATCCATTAGTTAACCTGCCTAAAGGAATTCGTCAGTAGCATACGCAAGGATTGTCATATTCAATAAACCATTATCCATTTTCCTATCCATCTCCCAAAGACCAAGTCCATGGGCAAAGTAGAGAAGACTGAAGTGGGTAAGAAGAAAACAGTGAAGATGGAGAAGAAGAATGGAGATGGTGGACACAAACAGACACCAAGGAGGAGATCTAGCTCCAGGAATAAACCAAAGACACCACCAAAGCGTGAGTAAATCGTTCAGCAAACATGCCTCAGATTGATGATTGTTGTTGTGNATATCTAAAACGACAAAGCAGCCTTTGAAGAAGACTACTGCTCAGACCACCTTGCCTCAGTCTAAGACGAAGGTGATTTCACTCAAGGTGGAGAAGAAGAAAAAGCCTGTCGCTAAGCAGATGGTATGAATATTTTGTACTGTATAGTGGGGTAATTTTGCGATGTTATTCTCACAGTTTGTTAGTTCATGAACATTTTCGCGGTGTATTGAATTCGCGGATACCATCCATGAAAAAGGTATGATCTCCTGACCTGACTTACAAAGATTTTTCAAGAAACAGAAAGTAATAACTGCTACAAAAAATGCATTTCAATGCCCCAAAATTATATAGAATTACCTTTTAATCACAGTATTACTGGATATTATGATTAGCAATGTAAATCCACATGTGACTGAAACATTGAAAGCATCATCGTGCCACTTCAAAATGCAATATGTGAAGTATTGCGCATGCTAACATTTTGTTAGATTATTTTCACGGGTCTAAAATTCGTGGTCAGTAATTTCACCGCAAAGAGCGCGAAAATTAAACCCCCGCAATAATTTCCCACTATACAGTATTTGAAAATTTGTTTTCTCTAATTTGGGGTCTCCAATATTGCAAGTTTTTCAAATTCAGGATGTTAAAAGTAAAATCATATCTCCCAACAACGCTCAAAATAGGACATCATTTGGGCATCATATACAAGGCAATTTTCATTGACACTTTTCAACACAAGGCAAAGCTAATGAGAGCTGTATGATATAAAAAGAGTGCACAATGGCAATTGCCTTGGGCTGCCTTAGGCTAATTCAATCCCTGCCCCTGTATGAACTCCTTGTCATTTTCTCAGTTTACCATTCTATTTTTATTGCTTTTCATCATGGCGGTTTCATAATTTGTCAACCTCTCTTTAATATGATTTTTTAATCCTTTTTATATTTATTAATCTTATGTGTTTATGCGTAAATTTCAACAAAAGCTTTTGAATGAGGTTTATTCTTCACCTGAATAAATAGAGCTGCACCACAAAGATAGGACAGAGAACTTTGCCAAGTGATGAGTCAATCTTTATTGGCAAGTAAAAATTTATATTCCAGGGAATAATTTTACTTTTCACCCTTAATATACAGTTCAGACATTGAGGAATTATTTTCAATAGTTTAATGTACAGATCTATGTGAAAAATTTGCTAAACAAAACATACTTTGTATAGCAATCCTGCTAAAATGCATAGCAAAGTGCGATGCGGTACCAGGAAAATTATAACCTGTAATTCATTCTCCTATTTTGACCAGCTAGGATTTTTATATTGTAGGATTTTTATATTCAATAAACCATTATTTAACTTTCTGTCTATCTACCAAAGACTAAGTCCATGGGCAAAGCAGAGAATACTGAAGTGAGTAAGAAGAAGACAAGGAAGGTGGAGAAGAAGGATGGAGAAGGTGCAAACAAACAGACACCGAGGAGGAGATCTAGCTCCAGGAATAAACCAAAGACGCCACCAAAGCGTGAGTAAATCGTTCAGCAAACATGCCTCAGATTGATGATTGTTGTTGTGTAATATAACTCGTATAGATTGGCTTTCGAACTATTGTTTATAACATATACCTGTAAACCTGCCAACATCAACATCATATTTCTTACGACATATACTTTGGTCCGCTTCTGCAAAAATTGGTTATACATCGATAAATAGATGTCAAATTTGGAGTAAACATGCCATAATACATCACACCCGTCTCCTTTTCTAAACTTTACCGCAGATGCAATGAAAATCTTTTGCTTATTGTTTGCTCCCAAATGGCAGAGGCTAATAGAGGATGACGAGGGAATAAGTATATTCCATGCTTTTACTATATTACTGTAGTTCAAAGGCATGGAGATGATGTTTATAGAAAGTTGCTGTGTTAGGCGCGTAGGCTAATATTGTGAAAGAAATTTGATTGTTTCAGTTTGCAACTGATTTGCAATTTGTTTGCAATCAATTGCAACTTTCTAGCGATACCCTCAAAGTAACTGATGTCCACATTGTTTGATTTCCAAATATGACCATGAATTATGTCTACCATGAATTACTTCTCCCTGCTATCCTACAGCTGCTGCCAAGCTAGCGCCAATCTTCACAAAACAAGGCCAGCTAGCGGCCGCCAAGAAATTCAAGCAGGACAGCATCATGGCTGCCATGTCTGACTCGATGCCTCTCGATGAAGCCAGCCGAGATAGTCTGATTGATTCAAAGGAAAACCCAAGTGATGGTGGTACTGCTGGTTTAGGGTTCAACATGCTGGAGCAGCTGAAGAACGAGACCAACATTCCGCAGAAGTGTGCAGAATCACAGCTTTATAGAGCCTGCCATATCACACAGAGAGGTATGAGCCGCCATATTTGGAGAATTTGTCTGACTGTAAAATCCATGAGTATGCAGTTACGAATAGCTGGGATGAATTGCAAAGCAATTACTAATCGATTGGTAAAATTGAATTTGCCAGTGTTGCAATGAAGAAGGAAGAATGGTGAAAGTCCTTCAATTTTACAATCTCTGTCCCTATTTCTGCCTCCAGATTTCTAACACTATGTAGTTTTTAATAAATTGAAGTAAAGTATTAATGAAAGAGGATATGATAGATGAAACATGATGTCAAAGTGTGAAAAGTGACATGAAAACATGAGAAAGATCTCACTCTGTATCTGAAGAAAATACTCCATTTTGAAGACCAAATACATTATATTCATTTTCAAAAGTTCCATTATGTCTCCAGTAATATATTTCTCAATATTTTGGCTGCAGATGAAGGGGATCCTTTGTGGAAGTTACCCCGTACTGATCTGGGGAAATGGAAGCTAGGCAGTGACCTTGAATCTAAAGTGAAGATCAGTGAAAGCCTCAAATTGGCAACTATTACCAGTCCTTCTACATCTAGCACTTCTAACTTCAAAGTGAGTATTGTTTTCACATACATGTAAGTATTTCTAATTACAAAAGGAATATCCAGGCTACAGAATAGAATGTAGAATGTGAGTTTTTAGACAGGAAATGTATACGTATTAGCACACATTTTAGCATAATTAATGAATGCTGAAATTTCCTGAAAAACTCAATACACAATTCTCCATATTCCACTTTACTTGCATTCAAATTTTCGCAACAATAGCATTCCTGACATCCAAGATCTTAAAGGGGTGGGGGGGGGGGGGGGGGGGGGGGGGGGGTTGAAGACCTAGCTTCAAAAATAGCCTAACCTTTTAAAAGGATTAATAGAAGAATAGAGAAACAACCAGGATGGTGGGTATAGGTAGTTTGAGGGCTAAGGATTGAATAAATACGCAGAAGCCTTTTTTTTAGCGTACAGATATTTGCACCATTTCAGACCAGTTCGAGACAATGGCACGTTGTTGTTTTTACGGTCTTGACAATGTTTGTACAGGTACACATATGAATGGGCATCATACAAAGTGAAAATTTTTGCAAGGCCAAGACGGCGAAATTTGTGAAAATAAAGCCACCACGAAAATTTCAGCTTATATTATAAATCATGTTGATTTCTAATTATATCATTTTCTCCGAAATGGGTCTGTGACATTAGGAAGAATTAAAGATTCTGATATTTTCTTTCCTAACAGTTATTCACAGGACATACATCTCTGAGCGAAGCAGATCAGAAGGTCGTCATGGATGAAGTTCTCAAAGCTAACCCAAAGTTTCCCGTCCAGAAGGTCTTCAAGATGTACCAGGCTAAGAAGAATGGAGAAACAAAGAAAAAAGAGGAAAGCAAACTAGGTAAGTTCATACTCTAATGATAATAATGATAATAATAATAATGATATACGGTAAATTATGTCTAGAGATCTAAAAGCAAAGAGTATCGTTGTACTTTACAATTTAAGATGTTAGACAAAGCTGAAAGTGTAGGCTTTCTTCACAAATAATAGATACTACGGCAGATCCTTTTGGATTATCTATGCAAAAATGCAAAATTTCCCATTATTTAAGTCTTTAGTATTACTCCGCTGGGGTTTGAATTCACAACTCTCCTGGTCACGAGGCAAACAATCCAACCACAAGACCAGAAATGCCCAATTAAGTAAGCTAAAAAATGTATTTATTTGTCCAGTGGTCAACAATGATAGGTTTGTGTCTTTTTTTGGTACATACTGGCAGGAATTTATTCCTTTAAATGCAAAAAGCGCCCACTTGGCAGCTATTGGTATGGCCGGGTATTGATGTTGGATAATTTGTCACGCGCCTCTGAATAGGTGACTAGAGTGATGGGGTGTTTAAATGTTATACCGTATGGGTACCACTTTCCGGCCATCCTGGTATAACCGGCCACCAAGCCTCATGCAGTTTGTCTATGGCGCGCACTTAGGTTAAATGCGCGCCCAAATAAGCGCACGTACGCTTCAACACAATCCCTATGGAGGCTCAAATCACCAGGCAGGCGGCCGGAAACACCCGTCCCATGTCGCTTGGCGATCGCCGATTGCTGCGCGAATATACGGGCGCCATTCATTAAGTTATGCACATCAATTTAAAGCCCAGAATTTCGGCTAAATTATGATCTGAAAATAAACTTGAAATGCTGGATCTTGTGACTTGTGGAAGAGCAAAACTGCTTAAGCGGCCGGAAACTGGTGCTCATACGGTATATCATTATCATTATTATTATTATGACATCACAGACTCTTTGTATCAAAATTGTATCATTCCAATTCCTTTGTAGACACACAATCATCTGAAAAATCAGAAGAAACCAATCTAAAGTCCTCAGACGGTGCATCGTCAGGTAAGGTCTCCAAGCTCTCACGGGGCAAACGAAAGGCAGATGATGCAAACAACGATGATAACAACACGAGAAGGAAGGTGGCGCGACGAAGCGGAAGAAGATCGCTTGAGGCAAGTCTAGATAGTGAGTCCACAGAGGGCGGTGTTGAAGAGGAGCCATCTGTGAGGAGGTCGTCGAGGAGGAGTAGCAGGAGGTTAATCAAGACAGAGGAAACGGAGGATGGGAGCAAGAAAGAGGGGAATAAGGAGGAGAAGAAGAAAGAGGAGAAGGATGGAGAGAAGACTGCTGTAGTGGAAGGTGAGGAAAGAGAGTTTTTTTTTTAATGTTTCTGATTTCTGATGGCATGGTATAAGGGGTAATATGTTTCTGATCATTTGATGGCAGAGGCATAATTTTAACTGTGTGCGGTAAAACTGCCCTCTAAATATTCTATGTGAAATTTGAGACTAAACTTATTAGCCCGTATTCTGATGTCAGGTTTAACTTAAACTAGAGTTTAAATCTGTGGTTTAAGTATGGAAAGCCAAAAGAGGCTTGAATCTATAACAGTTGGTGATTAATTTACCAGCACATTTGGCACTCATAGTATTAAAAACTGTCTTGGAATAGAAACTTTAATAGTTTTCTACATTATTAAAGCATGGGAAAAGAGAGCAGTTAACATAAAAATTATACAGTTTAAATACAGTTTTGGCACTTTGAGCTACCCATACTTAAACCACAGATTTAAACCCTAGTTTAAGTTAAACCTGACATCAGAATTGGTTTTCCTTGTCTTCAGAGAGCCAAGAAGAGAGGTTTCCTGCTGAGATGTCATAGACAGAAATATAAATCTGCAACAGTGATGGAGATGATTGGAAGTAATGCCCTCCAAATATTCTATGTGATACTTCAGACTATTCTGCTGGTTTTCCTTGTTTTTAGAGAGTCAAGAACAGAAGCATCGTACCAGGGTGTCATGGACAGAGAAATTTAAACCTGCCACCATTCTATAGATGATTGGAAGCAATGCCCTTAATATTCTATTGTATAGGCATCCTCCTCTGCGCCGGGTTGCTCATCTGCGCTCCATTGACATATGCGATGTAACTCACGCACTCGCTGCAATGAAGATTTTTTCATGAAAATCACCAACTGCATGTAAAGTGAATAGGATGCAGAGGATGGCAAATATTTTGAACTACCAAAATGAGAGGGGTGTATATTTCATCTACAATGACATAGTTCCTGGTCGAATTTTGCTGGGATATTTCACGTACATACTCTTCAGGATATCTGTGATGATAGCAGATTAATATTGAATAGGATATTTAGTGATTTCCGGCTTTTTTCAAGCTGAAAGTTTAGGTGTGCAGATGGTAGACCTCCCATCATACTTAAATTCTCAAAATCCTCTTTTACTTCCCATTGTTGTCAGAGAGCCTAGAGGAGAAGCGTCGTGCTGGAATGCTGTGGACGGAGAAATATCAACCTACTGCCGTAGCGGAGATGATTGGAAATACTGCCCTCTGTAGGAAGTTTGGTACGTGGCTGACTGAATGGAAGAAGAAGACACAAAGGATGAAAGAGAAGACGAGGAAGGAGAAGAAAACCGCAAAAGGTATTATGAAATCTAAAAAGATTAATCAATAGGTTAAAGTTCACCAATCTGAGTTTACACACAACTGTATGTCACGGTGCCTGGAAGCTATGAAAAATTACTTGCCTTACCATTTGGAACCAAAATCACTGACTGTCGGATTTATACATGACTCATTTTTACTAAATATTGTTTACACTCATTTCAACATACTATTTTGAAATGGTTTGTTAACATTTATTCCAGTTTTTATGCGTTGGGTAGTATGATAATTCCGTCAATTTTATTTTTATAATAGAAGACCTCCCTATTTCTCTCTCTGAAGTGTACCATATCTGTTTCTGGAGTTTTTTTTCCTGATTGTTTTTTTCCCACTGCCAATAGATTTCAGCGCCATTTTGTATTTCAAGGGATATACTGCTTCAAGTGTCACATTGCATGAGCATTTTAATAGTAGAGAACTTCACAAAATAATGTGACCCAATCTTACAATTACATATACAGTGAAACCTCTTTATAACGAGGTCCTTAGGACCATGAAAATTACCTTGTTATATCAGGTTCCTCACTATATCAGGGTAAAAAAAACAAGGAACTATAAAGAGCTGGGACCAATAAAATCACCTTGTTATAACAGATATCTCGCTATATCCGACCTCTTTATAATGAGGTTCCACTGTATAGATATTTCCCATATTTCTACCATACTTTTTAGAATTTCTATTCAGTCATTCATGTCTATTCTGATTTGCATTTCTTTTCAATTTCTACATTTGATCTAGGCTCGAAGAGAATTGACAGCGATGATGATAGCGATGATGACTTCTGTTGTAGTGATCTAGATGATAGTGATGATGAAGATGGATTATGTAACTCCATCCTTCTTTCTGGACCACATGGGATCGGAAAGACATCACTTGTACATGCTTGTGCTCAGGAGCTGGGTTTTGAAGTGAGTAGTATTCTCCTTCACCTCTTGCTCTTCCGCTTCCATTTCATCCTTCTTCAACTCTTATTCCTATTCTTCTTTTTTGTCTTCCCTTTCTTCATCTTTTCCTTCTTCGTTTTCATTTTCTTCCTGTTCTTCTTCTTTTTCTTCTTCCTCTTTCTCTTTTTTCTCCTTCCTCTCCCCCTCCTCCTTCTTTTGAATTTGAAGTTTTGCTCACATGCTTGATCTAAGATTTTGAGATAAAAATTAGCAATTTGCCAATGACTATTTATTACTTTTCAAATTCAAATGAGTGTTTTATATATACCATTCTAAAAACTTTCCTTGTTCAAGGTGAAATCGATTCCTTCATGCCACAATTTTTTTTTTTACTAAGTTCAATATTTTTTTAGACTAGATCAGGTGAAAATGAAATTTTGCTACATTTCTCTTGCACCATTCTCATCACCAGGTGTTTGAGGTGAATGCTTCATCCCGTCGCAATGGCCGCCATATTCTCTCTGAGCTTGGAGAGGGTACACAGTCGCATCAGGTCGCCAGGCAACCAGGTCTCTCCAACGCTCGCTTCTTCTCCCCGTTGCAGACCACGTCTGGATCTTCTAAGCCTCCCTCACCCAAGAAGAAGAAACCTGCGCTTCCCAAAGCCTTTGCTGGGTTCGTAAAGGCTGGCAGCTCGTCTAGTCTGAGTAGCAAGAGATCGCCAGTCAAAAAACAGAGGTAGGCATGTGGTAAGAATGTCAAGCAAATCATATTCAAAACGATAAGAAGAGGTATAACGCATGCTGGTTTTGTCAAGTCTAGCAGCTCGTCGTGTTTGAGTAGCAAGAGATTGCCAGTCAAAAAACAAAGGTAGTCATGTGGCAGGAATGTCAAATAAATCATATTCTGTGGGGATGTTGTTCAAAATTTGCGAGTGATCGAAAGTTGCAGTTGATCGTAAGTTGCCAACCAAAACTATTTTTTCATGCGTGTCTTGTTAAAAGTGCATACCATGCACAAATGAAAATGTGCGTTACAATTTGCAACTGATTTGCAGTTGATTTGTGATCAATTGCAACTTTGTGGCAACAACCCCTATGTCTTGGTTTATAACTTTTAGATTCTAGTAAAGGGTACCCAAGTTTATGGTTGTTAATAATTTAGAAATCTCATTCTGTATCCACCTGTCAACTTCCAAAACATTTTCCTATCCACTTTAATTCAATAGAAAGCAATGAGACTATGCACCATTTTTTTTTTGGGGGGGGGGGAGGATTCCACATTGCAAATTGAACAATAACCTATTACAATGATACATACACTGCAGAAGGAGGGAAGGGAACAACTGGAAATTATATTAAAAAGTAAGCCTAGCCGTTCCAATGCCTTCGCTGGTTTTGTCAAGGCATCATGCACAAATGAAAATATGTGTTATAATTTGCAACTGATTTGCAGTTGATTTGAGATCAATTGCAACTCTGTGGCAACATCCCCTTTGTCTAGGCTTATGTCTTTTAGATTCTAGTGTAGGGTACCAAAGTTTTTTATGGTTGTGAATAATTTAGAAATCTCATTCTGTATCCATCGGTCAACCTCAAAACCTTTTCTTATCCACTTAAGTTCAATAGAAAACAAAAACTATACACTATTTACACTATTACAATGATACATGAACTACAGAAGGTGGAAAGGGAATGATTGGAAATTACATAAGAGCAAGAAGCCTGTCCTTCACAAAGCCTTTGCTGGCTTTATCAAGACTTACGGCTTGTGAAGGATGAGAAGTAAGATATCTCCCTTCAACAAAAACATATAGGTATGGCGGTATTAATGTTTCACCAAGGAGCTTCATCATGCTGTTTCTTTGAGACGTGAGTGCCTTCATGCATCTCTAAAATCCATCTAGGAATATTGAGATTCAATTATTTCTTTAGGAATTGACTTATGGGAATTGACCAATGGGAATCAGGCAAATTTTTACATTCTTATGAACATTGGATTCTTAACCTTATTTAACCTTGGGTATAGAACACATCATAACTTGCTGAAACAATACATTTTCTTCTAAAAAGCATGAAGAAAATCACATATTTCTCAAATGTACAATTGTGAAAATCGGTGACAAATTCATTGAAAGCATGAATTTGTTTCGTTTTTTCTTTGGTCAGTGTAAAGAAGTCACCCAAGAAAGGCGTCAAAGCCTCACCCACCAAGAAGCCTACATCAGGACAGCTGCCTGGAGCACAAACCAAACCTAAGCTTACTTCAACATCTCTCATTCTATTTGATGAGGTTTGTATTTTTAAAAAATCTGCTTTTCTACGGTGTAATTGCATTGCCTTGGACTTAGATTTAAATTGTATGAATTGTACAACATGTATTTAGCCCTATTGTGACAAAGATATGAATTGTCTAAAAGACAGATAAAATCATATAGATTCTGTACTTTTATTCTAAGTGCATTTTCTGAACATCACTGAAGATATCGTAATAAACTTTACTTTATTGTATTCCAAATTGTTTAAGGAAATGCCAATCAATTCAAGCATTCTGTAGAGCTTGTATACCAAATCACATATTCCATAATAATGATAATTAACAATTTGATATATCTTGAAAGTCTTTTTTGTCGTAAATATCGGTTTGATTTATATTTTATTTGGAAGCATCTGTCATGTATAAGTACAATTTTTTGCTGGTTTTCAGGTTGATATTATCTTTGAAGAAGACAAAGGCTTTCTTTCAACTGTGATGTCTTTTATGGAGAGCAGTAAGAGACCCATTGTCCTTACAACATCAGGTACAATTTCAATTCATTTTCAATACAAATAATTTCATAAGTGGAGACGCCGTGGTGTGGTGGTCGTGACTCTCGCCTTTCAACTAGAGGGTTATAGGTTCAAATCNTTTTAGTTGATTTATTAGGGCAAGTGAATGATCCAATCATTTCTCTAGAAATTAATTATAAGAATTGCACAAATCTTAACATACTTTGCTACTTTTCTAAAACAGTAGATAAAACTTCCTAAGAATCATGAAGCAAAGTGCTTTTCTTCCAGTCTTACAATTTGTATTCTTAGAATCACTAATAAATTCAGTGAAAGCATGAATTTGTTTTTGTTGTTGATATTAGTGTCAAGAAGTCTCCCAAAAAAGCCGTCAAATCATCACCCACCAAGAAGCCTACATCAGGACAGCTGCTTGCATCACAAACCAAACCTAAGCTTACTTCAACATCTCTTATTCTCTTTGATGAGGTTTGTAAAACATTCTTTCTTTGAATTTTCAAATCCCACTGTTCAAATTTTTCATGTAGCTATCCAGGGCGAGTCTCACCAAGTAACAAAACACTTTTAGAATTACTTTATGTATTACTAGTATTAGTTCTTGTGCTGAATGATCAAAAATCTTATGTACATTGCACCCATTAACGTACTGCAGTCTTTCCTAAACTGGTCTCTAACTTTAAGAACCATTTGGTGAAACAACGCCCAGGGTTGTGTTTCATAAAGATGTTCTTAGATTTACGCACGACTCTACGTATAACTGATGACCCCTTCCCGATCTCGATGATAGTAATGCCGCTTAATGGAATCATGGAATGGGTCACCAGACGTTTGCGGAGTCGTGCGTACCTCTACAAACAGCATTACGAAACAGGGTGCAGATCTCAATCCCAAGCTAAATTTACTCCAACATTGCCTATTTCCTTTGATGAGATTCGTAATACATGCTATAGCTGAACAGAGAATTTTCCCCTGAGATAAATAGTGTTCTGGACTAGGATAAATATTATATAAACCTAGTATTTTTTTCATGTAGAAACAGTAGCAAAGAGCTCTACTGCATAGGTAAGAATTACAATGCTACAATAATATTTTACAGGTTTCTGATTATTCACTTCTGCATCATATTTGTTATGCTTCACAGATATGATTCAAGCTTTGACCTTTGACCAATTTTTAAAATACATTACCTATCTACTCCAGCCTTTTGCGGAATATCACAAGTCCTATAATTATGATTATGGGTTTTACATCATAATCTGTTGCATCATATTGTATTTGATATATCATTCCTTTATAAGTATACTTCAACTATTTCACATATCTATTTTTTTAAATTTCAGGTTGATATAATCTTTGAAGAAGACAAAGGCTTTCTTTCGACTGTGATGTCTTTTATGGAGAGCAGTAAGAGACCCATTGTCCTTACCACATCAGGTACAGTTTTAATGAATCTTAAGCAATCTCGTAAACATGTTAGAATACGATTTATCTTCTTTATTAGACAATGCTATAACTCTAAACTTTAGGCTAAGATAGAATCACCTAGGATGTATTTCATGAAGTTGTTTGAAAAGGTATGCAAGACTCGAAGGACTGGTGACTCTTTCTCAGGTGTGATTCAGTGCCAGGTCTTTCGTTGAGTGCAGGAAAGGGCCACCAGTCTTTCATTAAGTCGTGTATACCTCTACAAACAGCAAATAATCAGTGTTGACTAATCCAACAAACTACTGATCTTGATACGATCAGACGAAAAACATTTTCTCTGAATGCTGTGTTGTTATTGTCTGAGAACTGGAGTTGTCACTGCAACATGCTTGAATGATACTCTCACTCTCACACTCCCTAGGGTTGTGTTTCATAAAGCTGTGCATAGATCTATGCACAACTGTACGATCAATTGGTATTCCTTTCTGGCACTCAATGATAAATTCTGACCCTGAGTTGCGCTGAAGAAAGGATAAAAAGTCTTTCGTAGAGTTGTGCGTAGATCTGTGCACAGCTTTATGAAACACAACACAGGTATATCATTATGTAGTGATACATTACCTAGGTCTATTACAGTGTGATTGTGGATATCACACCTTCCAACTCGTAGAAATACAGCCAGTGCCCTATTGAAAAAATAAAGATTTGTTTTACAATATTCATAGACTTTTGTATGATTATTTAATTGGAACACTAGTTTTTGCCTTTTATTTGCATGTAGAATATGAGTTTGACATTCTAGAAGTTACCCATTTTGTCTTGGAAGGTTGTCAAGTGTGATATAATGAGTAAGCTATCCCTTATAAAAAATGATCCCCTCGGTATGATGTCCGTTAATCCAACATGTTATTACCCCGTACCCTTGAAAATACCATTGCTTTTTGTCATTTCTAGATCCAAGATTTTCATTTAGTTTGACAGCAAGATATGATGAGCTGACATTCAAGCCACCACAATTGGTAAGTCTGGATTCAGCCAAATGTATTTGGTCCATGTAACACTAATGAAAAAATCAGGAAAAACAACAAAACTTATTTTTGCTTTGTGAAGTAAAGTTAGTTCAGAAAGACCTTGCAATGCTTTTGATTATTTCTTGTGTTTAATTGATTGAAAAACTTGATAGTATAACATCCAAGAACATGTTCCAGTCATTCTGTAATTAGTCCTCAACTTTAAGAGCAACTTAAAGGTGAACTACACTCAGACATTAAATTGCTATCATTACATGATGAAAAATAAGATGAACAAACTGTCAAAATTTGAGCAAAATTGGATAATCCATTCAAAAGTTATGAATTTTCAAAGTTTTTATTTACATCCCTCATGGGCTCCTTAAATTGGCAAACGTACAGGCACAAAATGGCTGCCAACATGGAGAATTCTCCATTCGCTTTGTACACAAAATTTCACATTTTCCTCTTTTTCCAGAAAAGTAGACAAAATCTTTTTTCTTCCGTTAGATATATTATAGCCACATTAATTCTGCAAGCATTCCAGAAAGAACAGAGTTGAATCCTCATTTGAAATATGATATTGACCCATTTTCAATAAATTTACATACAAAGTGAATGGGGAGTTTTCCATGTATGACATCACATATTATGCTAATTAGCTATACGCATGCCAATTCAAGGATGCCCAGCACAGGTGGAAATGATAACTTTGAAAATTCATAACTTTTGAATGGATTATCCAATTTTGCTCAAATTTTCACAGTTTGTTCATCTGATTTTTCCTCATTTACTGACAGTACATTATTGTCTGAGTGTAATTCCAGTTTAAGGGAAAGACAAACTGGTTATTCACCCTTTCAAGTAAAACACATCAAGGAATTTGATATGAAGTTTGTTTCACAATGGCTACATTGAACAAGTTGCCAGTATATTCAAATAGGTTATTCTTTTGTTTAGATATTGACATAATCAATTTATTATTATGAGCGTGTCTTTCAATTCAAGTTGATTATATTTACCAATCATTTGGAAAAATAATGTGCATCATGTTTATTACAGAGCATAAAAATGTATGACATGCAAATGAAAACATTAGGTCCGGCACAGTGTTGATCATTGCTGATCAAAAAATTGGTTTACACTTTGTGAATGTTCTTACTTTGTTTTCTTCGTTATATGTTTTCCAGAACCAACTCGTTAGTCATCTGAAGCTGCTATGTCTAGCGGAGAACGTTGCCATCTCACACCAAGACCTGAAGCTGATTGCAGAGTTCTTCAACCGAGACATCAGAAGATGCCTTCAGCATCTCCAGTTCTGGGTGTGCTCTGGGGCGCTACCAGGGCGAGATGCGATCCAAGGAACAGTTGATGGGGCCGAACTTCAGACAAGCACTTCTGGGGATGTGTCTGTCTCAGGATCAGGAGCGGATGATACCGACATTCGGGACGATAATGAGGGACCGGTGAGAGGAGTCCTGGGTGATCTCATACAGGAACTTGTTGATGTAGAAACGAGGATCATCGCAGTAGGGGAGTACTACTCCATGAAGGGGTACAAACCCCAGGACGTGATCAAAATTTTGGACGACATGGGACTAACGAACAAGAAGGAGACTGTCAAAGATGTGTGCAATGGAACCAAAAGTATTCAGGACTTGCAGGGAGGCAGCTGTATGACGGATCTTGGGAATTATTGTGGACTCTTTGAAAGCATTGCCGGGATTGGAAACGTTGCTGGACCTGTCATAGACTCGTTACATCTTTTGAAGGCAGGTTGCAAAATAAACTACTCTAAAAGGGTGTTGCTTGAAAGTTGTGATTAATTAAAAATTTGCAGTTGACAATGTGTACCAACAAAAAATCATGTTTTATTCAAGCATTATAAAAACTGCCGACTATACGAAAATTTAAAAATGTGATTTGATTTGCTACTGATTTGCCATTTATCGCAAGTTTCTAGCAACATCCCATAACAAAGGGAAGCATGTGATCAATGGAAGTATAATAATTAAACTCTGAATTAATATTATGATTATTAGTTATTTTTTGTGTACTTCTAAAAAAATCCAGCAATTGGGATATGCTTCTCACATTTTCTTGTCAAAGTGCAATGGAAAAATACTCATTTATCAATCTATATTAAAACCTATTATGATCTTTTTACACCTCTAATCTGTAATTTCATACCTACACATGTTGAAAAAGGTAAAATTGGTGAAAGCTTGTCTATTGTAATATTTAAACAATCTTCATTCAAAACTTATTGGTGAAGTAAACTAATTATTTTGTATTCCAATAGCCTTATCAGCCTTTTTTTTTTTTTTTTTGGTGTTTTTTTTTTAATGATTATATGATATTTACAGAAGTTAATAAGCAATTGTAAAATAGAATAAAATCTCTGAACCGATGTCTTTTTTAGCATTTTACACTTACTGTTTTCTATTTTCTTTGCAGTGGTTAGATAACCCTGTCCAACTCACAGCTGTTCTCAAAGCATTCCAAGAGCTTGGCGTCGACGCTGCTCACAGTAATCTACCTCAGATTCTGTCTTCACTCTCAAACACCAAAGACCCCACCTCCAACAAGGCTCCTCCGTCCAATCAGGAAACACTGAACAAGTCATGTGACCATGAACTCGCCGATGATGAGAAAAAGAAAGCGTCTAGACTCGGCGGTGACTTGATGGACATCTTGGCGGAACACTCCGATAGAATGTCCGAGATGGATACAATGCTTACTCACAATCAGAGACAAGATGCACATCTGCGTCGCTATGGCAACAACGAATGGTGGCATCCGCTGGTCCTACCTACGCTGATAGACAAGGAGGGCTGGATAGGGGATGACTATGAGCTGGCCGATGTGAGGCGCTATGATGCGAGAGGGGAAACGAACATTGTAGACATGAAACAGTGTATGGAAGCGATGAGTTTGAGAGACTGTTTGAGGAGATGTAGGAGGACTGTTGATGAATCAAGGAGTTTGGATACCAGGTGGGATGAAGTGGTCCAGAGGGTGTTACCATCGGTGGAAGACCATCTGCAGATCCAGACTACCAAGTTTGATGCAACGTTGAGGTTTGTATATTTTCCCAGGCTCTGATTCAGTTGATATACAAACTGGGGTGCTAGTTTTTAAGAAACATCGGCATTTTAGGAATGATTACCTGGGCGGTGTTTCGCCAAGTTACGGAAGACTTTAAGAATGACTTTACGCACGACTGGTATCAGTTCTTGTGCCGGATGTTCAAGAATCTTATGCGTATAATACTGTTTAACATAATCTAGTCTTTCATAAAGTCATGCATAGCTTTAAGAACGATATGGTGAAACACTGTTAGGGAGGGGATGACTTCATTGAAGAATGTAGGCAAATGTTAACTTGGACAATCCTTCAAAATTGCTGGAGATAAAACATACCATCCATCAAAATGAGTGACTTTTAGATATGGATCAGTCTGCAGTATAGACATATAGGTAACTGAAATTTAATCGGCGAATATTTTTTCCTCAATTTTCCCAGCTTGTATATAAATGATAAATAATTAGATAATTCATATCGCAGTCACTATATGGATATACTCTGCTGCGCTGTGATGTTAGGGTCTGTGGATATTGTTACAAAAATAATGCATAAAGGGACAAGATATTATTGAAATGCTTCGAGAAATAAATGAGTATATATAATGTATACTTGTGTATAATTATAGAAAATTAAGTGTCCTTTGTACATTAGAACATCAACCTGGCTGTGTAGTATGCAAAATATAAATAATGTCAGAATGATATGGGGATCTTCCCCTTGCCTGGAATGAAAGACAGTCAACAATTAGGAGCATTTATATTGATGGAATTTTTTACCAAAATGATTTTCATTTTATTTCATTTATTGTAATACAAATTTATTGTGCCTTTGAAGGGAAACAAACTGTTCACTGATACGAAGGCTCCCAGACTCTCTGTACACCCATCATTCAGCCTTGGCGCTAGACTACCTTCCCACCATACAAGGGATCTTTCATTTTGAGAATTTTGTTTCCCAACATATTTTCCCTTTATTACTTTTGCCATGAAATGATATTCTTTGTGACTTTGCAGAGAAACAAACTGTTCATTATATGAAGGCTCCCAGACTCACTCTACACCCATAATTCAGCCTTGGCGCTAGACTACCTGCCCACCGTACAAGGGATCTAGCGTTTTGATAATTTTTTTCCCAACATATTTTCCCTTTATTACTTTTGCTTTGAAATAATGTTTTTTTTTTACTTTGCAGAGAAACAAACTGTTCAGTGATACGTAGACTCCCAGACTCTCTATATACCCATCATTCAGCCTTGGCGCTAGACTACCTGCCGACCTTACGAGGGATCTGTCGTTTTGAGGAACTGAGACGGGAGACCAACCTCAAGAGAAGGTTTGTTAATACTCAGAGATCTCTTTTATATTTTGCATGTATTTAAAGCAATTTTGGCTATGCGCCATTGTCAAATATTTCTATTGTAGCTTTTAGAGTTTGCATGCAATTGTTTATAGATTTGCATCTTGTAAAACCAATTCAAGCTTTCACTTGGTAAGTATCTCACAAGTATAATAATACCTGGGCAAAAGTTGTGGGTGGACTTAAATTTGTGTATAAAAATGCAGCAGTAATTTATCCTCATTAGATTTCAATTCTTTATGTAGTATAACTTTGAAAAAAAAACCAGATATATGAGCTTGTTTGTAGATGAAATTTTATAATAAGGCATTGATATTGTGTTTGAGAACAGAACAATGGAACATTATAGTAAAGGATGTCCTTAGTACCAAAGAAATTATTTTTCCATACTGACACCTTGGTAGTTTATTTCAGTGCTCTATATAATTAGGTTTAACTGTATTATACATTTCTATCATCAATGATTCAGCTTCACATGAGTTTAAAAAGATGTATAATGTGAAATTTTAACATTTCTTTCTTCTTTTTCAGATTCTTCCACTACCTGGATAGCATATCATTCTGTTTGAAGCCAGTAACACTTCTAAGCCTTGCTAGTATTCTGAAGCCAAGCTAGGGACCATAGCTCTCAAGATTTCTTGAGGGAAACTGTCATTCGTTACAGCTTCGAGCATTATGCTTATCAGGCCAGTGCAAATATAGCATTCTGTTGAAGCCAGTAACACTTCTAAGTCTAGCCAGTATTCTCAAGCAAAGCAAGGGACCATAGCTCTCAAGATTTCTTGAGGGAAACCGTCATTCGTTATAGCTTCCAGCATTCTGCTTATCGCAACAAACACTTCTAAGACATCAGGGTCCATAGCTTTCAAGATTATTTTATTGAGAATGTAGCTCCTAGCATTATTTTTATGGCCAGTGCAAATCTAAGCCTTGCTAGTATTCTGAAGCCAAGCCAGGGGCCATAGCTTTCAAGATTTATTGCGAGAATTAACTGTCATTCATCAAAGCTCCCAGCATTATGTCTAAGGTCAGTGCAAATCTAAGACTAGCTAGTATTCCGAATCCAAGCAAGAGTTCATAGCTCTCAAGATTTTTCAAGAGAATTAACTGTCATTTGTTATAGCTCCCAGCATTGTGCTAATCAGGCCAGTGCAGAGACCATAGCATTCAAGATTTATTGGAAGAATTAACTGTCATTCATCAAAGCTCCCAGCATTATGTCTAAGGCCAGTACAAATCTAAGCCTTTCTCGTATGTATGCCAAGCCAGGAACCTCACCTTTTGGACTCTGTAGAGAGAATCAACTGTTAGTTTTTTATAGCGCCCATCATTGCTGTTTGAAGCCAGTAACATATATAAGGGAGTGTTGCTAGAACTTTGTGATCAATTGCATACCATCTGCAAATCAGTTGCAAATTGAAACCCACTTTTTCATTCACATAGGGTCTGCACCTCAATGAAGATGTTTATGAAACATTGTTATTATTGGCAAATGCAGATCATCTGCAAATTGCAATTGATCGTAACTTTCTAGCAACACCCCTAGTTCTAGTCAGTATTCTCAAGACATGCATTGGTCCATAGCTTTCAACCTTCATTGAGATGATTTTGTTTCTTTTTGTGAGACATTTATGAATCATGCTGTATTTCAGGCATATCCAATCCTATATTCTATAACATCAATTCTTATAGGATTTGTGCATAATTTTGTGTAAAAAAAAACTTTCCAGGGTACACAAAACCGTAAGGTGGTGCCGGAGGCATTATGTTTTCGGGTTGTCCGTCCGTCCGTGCGTCCGTCCGTCCGTGCATCCGTGCATGCGTCCGTCCGAACCTTGTTACCGCGATAAGTTCAGAATCGCTTGACGGATTTTGACCAAACTTGGCTCAAGTATGTATAAGCATGTGAGGATGAAGTGATTAGATTTTGGGTTCAATGCAAGGCCCCAAAACTTGTAAAAAAATCACCCAAAATAGCTTGTTACCGCAATAAGTTCAGAACTGCTGTACAGATTTTGACCAAACTTGGCTCAAGTATGTATAAGCATGTGAGGATGGACTGATTAGATTTTGGGTTCNCATGTGAGGATGAACTGATTAGATTTTGGGTTCAGTGGGTCAAAGGTCAAAGGTCACCGGACAGAAAAAACCGATAAAGCTCATTAATGTTGTAACTTATAACAGAAAAATTGAACCAATTTCTTTCAAACTTACAGTTTGTAGCTCAATTATGTATAAGCATGTGAGGAAGAACTGATGAAGTTTCGGGTTCACAGGGTCAAAGGTCGCAGTGCCCAAAATTTGTAAAAATGTTTTTGATTTCTGATGGCATGGAACAAACAAGCCGTATGATGGCGGAGGCATAAATTGACTGTGCGCGGTCGAGGATTCATCTAGTTCTGTTTGTCGTACCGTCAATTGTAGACCAAATGAAGGCTGAGAGAGCAAGGGGTGGAATCTGTTTAAATGTGTTAGGGTGTTTATATGACTAAGGGGGTGTTGCTCAAAATCGACTGCAAATCAACTGCAATTTTGCAAATTGTAACGCGCATTTTCATTCGTGCGTGGTTGCTCATTTAACAAGACGCGCATGAAACAATGATTTCGATTGGCGCGTACCAATCAACTGCAATTTACGATCAATTGCAACCTTCGAGCAACACCCCCTAAGTAATACAGCACTTGCTTTCGATGTATTCATGTTTGTTTTCACTGTTCTTCATCTGTTTATGCAAAAATTGTCTTGAGGACTAGCTTCTTTTCCAGTAATCAAAGATTATGCACAGTTTGCATTTCTAAGGTGTTTATTTTCGATTAACTTTGGTTTTAAATTATCAATTTCCCCCCATATGAATCATACACTGCTTTGAATTTAACTTATTGTTTGAAAGTCAGTCTAATTCTGGCATAGCCATTATTCTATTTATTGCAGTACAGAGATATACAATGTACCTTGTGAACTTTTTCTACAAGATTTGATGTTAATTTCCTGTTCATTTCTTGTCATATATATTGATATATTTTTTCCTTGGTGTTTAATGTTGACAAGATTTGGATGAAATATAACAGAAATTGCTTAACAATTGCTGGACTAAAGTAATTACTACAGTATAATGAGGTCATTGAGACCAGTGGAATTGCCTCTTTATATTGAAACCGTTTTATATCACGGTTAAAAGACAATTAAATACAAAAGGATGGGAGGAGGAAAATTACCTTTTTATACCGAGAGCTTGTTATATCAGTGCTCTTTATAACGATGTTGGACCGTAATTTCATAAGGAATATGTTTTTGATGAACATGACTGCTACTCACTTTTGCTTTGTGGTGTAGTGGTTCTGATTCTGGCCTTTCAACCAGAAGGTTGCAATTGAAAACCCAACCATTGCAGTAATTTCCTCCAGCAAGAAATATATCCACATTGTGCTGCACTCAACCCATGTGAGGTGAATGGGTTCCTGGCAGGAATATTTATCCCTCGGAATACCATGTGCACTCGAGTATGTCAGGCTAAAGCCAATGTAATAATTATACAAAAATCACCTTGAGCACTATGCAGAGTGGAAATACGCATTCCATAAATTGCATTTCTATGCTAAAGGCCACCGCACACTACACGATTTTTAGTCTTAAGACCTTAAGACCTTGCGACCAGACCTTAAGACCTGACATCGCACACTACGCGACCAAAGACCTTAAGACTGAAGTGCCGATACCGATATCTTAACATTAATAATCGATAGCTCAAAAGTTACGCGCTCGTTTCCCATCGCTACACGCAGCGCGATAAGTCGACATTTCAACGTCAAATCTTGGATTTTCCTTCTAAATTTGTCACATTTGACAGTGTCATCGAAAATTAGGAAATTACATTTATGATTCCAGCTAATGATAATGGATTTATTATCAAATAACAAAATATTAACATTTTAATGAGCAATTTTCGAGTGATGTTGTTGTGTGTGGAGTGGGAGGCTGTGCTTGTGCGATGGGGCTGCTGAGCTGGGAGAGGTCGCATGAGACCTCAAAAAGATTCAACATGCTAAAACCTTAAGACGTTGGTCTTAAGGTCGGATGTTTTGCCTCCGACCAGTTAAATGGTGACGTCATACCCCCGGTCTTAAGGTCTTAAGACTAAAAATCGTGTAGTGTGCGGTGGCCTTAAGTTTACAAAAGTACCGCCACCAAATTAATCATCATTTTCTATGAATCTTGAATGTATATAAAGTTGGAGTTGTTTTCCCATTTTTGAAACTTGTAAAAAAGAAAAAGAAATTTGGCAATATTTTGTCTAATGTATTTTTGTAGCATAATGAAAAAGAAAGTGTTTATTTACAGGTGTAAAATATGTAAAATAAAGAATTTGATGTAATTGCAGATGAAGATAAAAGAATAATCATGCTAGAATATGTGACATCAAATGTAAAGAAATTTTGTAGTTAACTTTTCTATGTTTTTTTCTATACATGTTGGAAATTATTATATTTTGTACATTCTCATACCACTAAAAAATTTGAACTGCAAAAATTGTGCATTGACTCTATTTGTCTGTGTTGTGTGTTATACATATGAAAATTCTTCCCTGGAGCTCCTTAAGCTTAAAGGGGAACTTCACCCAGACATTGATGTTCTCTCAGTGGATGAAGAAAAATACAATGATAAAACTGTGAAAATTTGAGCGAAATCCAACAATCCATTCAAAAGTTTTTCTAGAAAACTAGACAATAAATCAACAAAATTCATTCAAAAAAGCATGTAGAATCAAAATGTCCATATCATACTTGGAAGAGAAAAGTACAATTTTGTCTACTTTTCTTGAAAAAGAACAAAATGTGAAATTCTGTGTACAAAGTGAATGGAGAGTTCTCCATGTTGTCAGCTATTTCATGCCTGTACATGTACGTTGCCAATTTGAAGAGCCCATGTGGGGTGTAAATCAAAACTTTGAAAATTCATAACTTTTGAAAGGATTGTCGGATTTTGCTCAAATTTTCACAGATTGACCATTGTATTTTTTTAATCCACTGAGTGCACATCAATGTCTGGGTGAAGTTCCCCTTTAAGCCATCACACTATTACTTTTGATCTTACAACCTTAAGACCAATATTACAAACACTGAAATATGCTAGTATAATACGCCGTCTGATGGCAATGTGTATAATAAAGTGAAACCTCTTTATAACGAGGTCCTTGGGACCATGAAAATTACCTTGTTATATCAGGTTCCTCACCATATCAGGGTATAAAAACAAAGACCTATAATGAGCTGTGACCAATAAAATTACCTTGTTATAACAAGTATCTCGCTATATCCGACATCTTTGTAACGAGGTTCCACTGTAGTTGAAACTTGAAGAAGTATCAAGCAAACTTAAATACACTACTCCAAATACGAAAGGGATAACTTTCTAATTGTACTACTTCAGAATGCTCTCACTTTTCAGTTCTGAGTACTGGAGCAAGAGACATCATTCAAAGTCCGAAATCACTCATGTATGAAATTGATTACAGTGTGTTCGATGACAATCAAATCAGTTGCGTTTGGTCACGTTCAGATGTACATTTGATTACAGTTTCATATAGGGATTCACAAGTGCTGCTAAACCTATTTTGAGAAGTGTATATTGTAAAAACCTTTCTGCTTCTATTTGTCAAATAATCACCCCAAATCATTCCACAATATGTATGATAGAAATTTAAATGTGAATCAACCAACAGGTGTTTGCTGATTCACATTTAAAGGGGGAACTTCACCCAGACATTGATGTACTATCAGTGGTTGGAAAAAAATACAATATTCAAACTGTGACAATTGAGATTGGCAACCTGCCAGTACAAAATGGCTGCCAACATTCAGAACTCTCCATTCACTTTGTACACAGAATTTCACATTTTCTTCTTTTTCTAGAAAAGTAGACATAGTTTTACTTCACTCTTCAAGTATGATATGGACATAATGATTATGCATGCATTTTGGGATGAATCTTGTTGATTCCTTATATACCTTTTTGTAAAAGGAACAAAATGTGAAAGTTTGTGTACAAAGTGAAGAGTTCTCCATGTCGGCAGCCATTTTGTTTGTTGCCAATTTAAGGAGCCCATCAGGGGTGGAAATTTTTTTTTTTAATTCATAACTTTTGAATGGATTGTCTGATTTTGCTCAAATTTTTAGTTTGATCATTGTATTTTTCTCCACCAACTGAGAGAACATCAATGCCTGGATGAAGTTCCCCTTTAAACTTCTATTCTCATATATAATTCCAGAACAGTTGGCATCTCTGCTAGTAACTAATTTTTACAAACCAAATCATTCAGAGTATGCTTTCTACCTCTAGTTATTCTAATGTTTTTTTCAAAATGGATTTCTATGATCCTTAAATGTTTGACAACCAGTACAGTCAAACCTCGTTATAAAGAGCACTGATATAACGAGCTCTCATTACAACAAGGTAATTTTCCTGGTCCTAACTCTTTGTATTTTATTGTATTTTGGCCCTGATATAACAAGGTTTCAATATAAAGAGGTAATTCCTCTGGTCCCAATGGCCTCGTTATAACGAGGTTAGACTGTACTTGTATAATTTTGAAAGAAAAGATGAATTAACACTGATTGCTTTAAATCATTTTATTTTGTATCAAGCACCTTTTCATGTACACATGAAAAATATAAATCTTATAATATATTTTATATTGCATTCAATTGTTACAAGTTTAAGATTATCATCCATAATTCAATCAATTATCCACAAACTACATGCAATCTTAATACGTGACAGGTAATTTTTGTTCACACTATTGCCCATATTCTGACAGTGGGGTTTAACTTAACCCAGGATTATTAAAGCCATTGCTAGATAGACCCAGGCTATTAACAAGTTAAACAAATAGTCTACCTGTAAATAGCCAAGGATCAAATTAAACCTCACTGTCGGAATATGGATCTATTCAAATACAAGGCAACAGTTGTCTTGGCATGCTACATAATTCTCCTTGTAAGTTCTTTTATTACAAAAATTAGGTGGATAGAATTCTTCTTTTCCACTGCTTCAATGACTAAAACATAATTGTAAACAATGGATAGATAGGAGAAACCGAGCAAGAGCTATAGAGAAGTAAAAAAAAAAATAAATAAAATAAAAAAGAAATGAGATTTGTACACATGCACATTAGATAAGATAGGGGAAAAAAGGTTTGCAGGTGCAAAATGTGGTGCATAGTATATCTTTCAACAGATAGGATAGTGCCTTATAACGGGGCGAAAGAGGATGCCTCCATAAACAGGGACAAAACTTAGACCATTCTATGGACCCTGTTACAGATCTTTTAATATAATTGAAAAATAACAAAAGGTTAACAAAAACACAATATAATCGGATCTAAGTAGACTAAGGGGGTGTTGTTCAAAAGTTGCTATTGATTGCAAGTTGCAGTTGATCGGAATATGCCAATCAAAATCATTGTTTCATGCACACCTTGTTAAATGCGCGCACCATACGCGAATGAAAGTGCGTGTTACAATCTGCAAAGTTGCAGTTGATTTGCAGGTGATTTTGAGCAACACCCCATAAGTTTTGTCCCTCTTCTCCTCTAAATCCCTCTTTATCCAATTTTATGATGTAGAATATTAATGTTCAATTGCAATAAAGAGTGATATTTCTCTACAAATTTAGATTTCATAAAAATGATTGTCAATTGCAGCTGATAAAATAAAATTCCAAAATACAAGAGTTGTTTCAAGCGACATTACACATGATCACATGTTCAAGGTAAAGTTGATCCATTTTAAAAGAATGACTAATAAGTTAATGCCACAATGATTAATGAAGTATCTAACATGATTACCATATTTACAAACCATTACTAAAACTAGATGGATGATACAAATATGGAATGTACAAATTACCTGACGTTTTAGTGTAACCATATTTAATATTGGCAATTCTACCCATTGTCAAGTTCGCTACACTAACCACAGTGCCTTCTTGGCACCATTCAATATTTAGAATGTGTGTATCTTTTTTATACAGATCAAATTTCAGAGAATTTTAGCCGTTTACAAGGAATGGCTCATATGATTATTGGCTATATTCACATACACTTTCAAAAACTATACAGTTGAAAACAATAAAATATGAATAAACATAATATTTTACAAAAAAAGTCTTGTATTTCAAAAATGATACACAAACTAACAAGGTTAAATATTTTGAAAATGAAAATTGCAGACAGATCCAGCAAATTTCAATTCATAAATACATTTCACATTGAATTGTAGCAGTATCTATATTGATACAAACCAATATTGAGCAGAAACACAACCTCTACTATAGCTAGCACACTAGATAGTCCTAAAAGAGTTCAGCCAATACATCTTTTGCAAATAACATTTGCCATTTCACTCTCATGATTGTAAACTTGCAGTTATATTTCAAATCAATGAGCATCTTTGTTTCCCCATGGTCATACTATCTACCCTGCAAATGAGGAAAGTTGATCAGTGACGAGATAGAGAAAAGAGAAAACAATCCAAAATATAATTAAATCTTAAAAAAATAATATGAAATAAAAATGATTTGAGAAAAAAATTGAGCACTGGCTTGAAATTTCCTCGCGAGATTAAATGAAAATCAAATTAGCACATTAATTTACCATGGGAATTACGTTAATAACTATGTCCATAATCAAACCATCATTTAACTCTCATCAAATAAACATGTAATCAATTGAGGCCACAAAAGTGGAAGACAGATAAAAGAAAAATAGCTTGTGCAACACACTCTAAAAGACTTAGTAAAATACATTTTACCATGCAAATCAGACAATTAACAGCTCTAACAATCAATTATACAATGCTATTTTGCCATGCATTCTTTTTTCAGTTCACATTATTTAAAATATTTCTTCATAATTTTACTCAACAAAATTCCATCGTACGGCAGAATACATGATTTGAGATGTAAAAAAAAAAAAATCTCCCTTTGGCAGCATTCTATTGCATTTTTGTCTTATAGGACATCACTAACAACATCACATTAACTCATTGGCTACGGAATTAAATGACCTCTGTACAAGGCCTATCAGAAAGAGCAAATTCAGTATACAATGTGTTCATACAGATTACTCTGCAGAAGTCGATTCTCTTGGGACCACAACAATTTGTGTGATTTTATAGAGGATGTAAATAACACATGTTTTACATGATTTGTTAAAAAAAAAATCCCATCAACTTAGGCAATTATTCAGAGTTGACTCTGTAGTCTATTCAGGCACATATGGAATATTATGCATGGACCTACTGTACATGTGGCTTGCATGTTTTTGCAAGAGGTTGAGGCCTTTAAAATGTTTTGTTGTCTTTGAAAATTATATAAAAAAGTCAGTTTAGTCAGTCTAAAGATTTGGAATTTTAACAAACTTCTTCCATTTTTAAATTATTGAGGATGGGTGACGGATATCCAGGTAAGCAAAAAATTCTGAATTGCACTGTAGTTATCCGAGAGAATGAACCTCAATACTTGATCCAATAGTGGAAGATGAGCATGGTCATAGTGACGACGACGCCAGCATACCCCCATGGAGCGTTGGAGTACGGCGATACTTCTACAGTTTTTTTCTGAAGTCAGATTATAAGCTGGTCGTAATGTACAAGATGGGATTAACAGGTAAGCAAAGAATTCTGAATTGCACTTTGGCTATTACAGAGAAGGAATCTCAATACTTGATCCAATAGTGAAAGATAAGCATGGTCATAGTGACGACGACGCCAGCATACCCCCATGGAGCGTTCGAGTATGGCGATAGGGCATCTTGGAGAGCCTCATCTACTGCGTTGATGCACTCTATCACTCCATCTGCTAGGTTGCTCTTGTTGATCTGGATCTTGGAGCAAAGATTGTCATGGTGGGTCCTTAATCTCGTCTTTATGCATTCACCTGGGAAGACCATCACCTGAGGAGGATAGAAGGAAGATAAAAGGGATATAAAAGGGAGAAATCAAACTATTTTTAAAGTGATTAATGGAGAACCAGATATTAAGTATTATTGATATTTCAAAGTTAATGTTATTTTTCCAAACTATTACCATTTTATGTTTGAATAAAACCCAAGAATTAATGTGCTGTCCAGGGAGGGAGAAAAATGAGATTAAAAAATGTTAAAATTTGAACAAAATCAGACAATCCATTGAAAAGTTATAAATTTTCAAATTTTTAATTATATCACGACCCCTGCTGCTGGTGTGAATACAGATGTACGTCTGTTCGGCAAAGTCAGCAGAATTATTGACATCATGTCAGACAACTTGTCATTCATTCTGTATTGAAAATTGTGCATTTTCTTCATTCTTTCAGAAGAATCAATAAAATGCTTTTTTTTTTCACTAGAATATACCTTGTCTTTAGATTCTGCGTGGATTCTATGAAGAATAATGTTAACACTGTATTCTAAATTTTACAATAAATTGATTTTTTAGAATTTTGTACACAAAGTGAATGGAGAGTTGTCCAGTACTATGTCACAAATTCTGCCACAGTTGCCGATGGCATAGATCCTCATCAGCAGCAGGGATCGTGATATCGATGAGACTGTGTGGGATAAGACTTTCCTGGGTCATACCTCTCCACCTACATGTATATCAATTTTCCCACTATTTGAGGAGAACAAAGCTCCCTGGTGTCTCCCTACTGAATTGTCAAAGTAATTTACTTATTTAACCTATTTTGATGCATCCTAAGTTACCAAATTACTTTAAAATTGTGTCAATTCCATAGATTTGTCCCTGATTTGAGAGATTTTAATCCTTCAGCAACTGATCCGTCCAAACCGCCCGTTATTTCAATGCGATTTTTTTACCATGCTAACTATTCTCATAGGGCTATGAATGATAAATTAGGTATGTGTAACATCCTTATATATTCTGAAGAAAACAATCCTACCAAGAAAACTATTAACATGTTCATAATCATGTCATACAGTCCATAAAAATGTTAGACAGGCAGCAATAATGCTTCACCTTACAGTGAGTAGTTTTGTTCTTGATATCCAGTTGCTAATGGGTTTATCAAATTGTAAAGTGAATGGGATGCAGAGAAAAATGCCAAATATTTTGGAGTGCAAAAATATGAGAGATGTGTATTTCATTGAAAAGTTCATTGTTCATTGTCAAATTTTGCTGAGATATTTCTCATACATTGTCTTCCGAATATATCTGATAAAATCAGATTAAAATACTTACAGAAGAGGAATTCAGAGAAGCTAGAACAAGAGTTGAATTATCACAAACACGTCCACCAAACCAGCTATTTTGGACAGCTTTGGCAAACTGAGCATGATCCGATTCTGGGTCTCTGAATGGAAAGAAGGATGAAAAGAGGGATGAAAATATGAGATGTTATGGTTGGCTGACAATGATGCACTGATTGTAAATGGATACTTTTTCTTTATGGTTTGGTAAATTTTTGACAAATGTTATTTTTAAAAACAAAGTCCCTGAGATGATACTTTACGAAGAAACTTGTTGTATGAGGAGAATGGGAGAAAAATCTAGTTGCATCAAAATCTCTAAATATCAGACCTCATTTTAACTCATTTCCACTACAGATAAGTTATCAAAATTATTTTCATTCCAGTTGTAAACATATAGGCATTTACTTCAAACAGCTGTGATGTGTGATCAGAGTCCCCTTAAATTTGCGGGGAGTGATTTATAGAGCGCCTTGTAACCCAAATTTTCCTCCATCAAGACTCAATTTAGCTCCCCTAAAACTATCCTTGAAAGCCTCTAAGAGCTATATGTAGCTCCCCTGAAAATTCTTAAATTCATTCAAGTACTTTAAGAATAATTTGGTGAAACAAAACCTGAATTAATCAGACTTACTCTCCATCACCCACTACTGATTCCACAACAGCCGCTGTTATCACATATCCGTTGTAGTAGACAAAATCAAGGTATATTTCTCCCACTGTATTGTTGTTGACTGATTCTAGTTGTTCAATCACTTGATCATCTACAAAGGCAAGAGAGATTTAGAATTTGAAATGCATGATGAAACTTCAGATTGAATTTGTTCTCCTTTTGCATTCAAAAGATACATCCATCAAAATTTATACGTTCTAAAGAAAAAAAAAACAATTTGAAATTTGAAACTTTAACTGATGCCTGAAAATTAGGGATTATTTTGCAAAGAAAATTTTCATACTAGAATTTATGACAATAAGCAGGAATATAATAATAAATGTATATCAACAATATCAACTTAAGAAGGAACAGTCTGACCAACCATACAGTGTATGTTTTAATGTTTACCTTTAAAAATACAATTAACATAATCAAATTTTGATTTGATTGATTTGCATTTGATAGTGTTTTTCTATTCATAAAGAAAATAAAAATAGATTGATAGGCCAGAATCCTAATTGATATTTCCACCCTAATCCCAATTCTATGCTCTCAAATCTTTTCAATCCGTGTGGGGTTTTGAATGATTTCCTGCTAGGATCAGAATCGCTTTTTTCCTGTAAAACATAAAAAGTGGGGATCCTTTTTTTTTTAATTTTCTTGTCACACACTCGACCACCTCTTTTTACCCCTCCTCCCATGAAAAGTGAAGTAAGCAATTTGATTTTTTTCCACTTGTCACTTCATCAACCCTCCCATCCTCCTCCTCCTCCCCAAATTACACATCCTAGGCAGTGTTTCACCAAGATGAGAAAAACTATAAGAATGACTGGTATTCATTCTTGTTCTGACTATGTGTAACATTATGCTTTATTACAAGAACAGATACCAGTCATTCTTATAGTCTTTATTATCTTGGTGAAACAAAGCCCTGGGTGGTGTTTCACCAAGTTATGAAAGACTTGAAGAACTTTAAACACACGACGGGTATCAGTTCTTTTACTGAATGATCAAGAATCTTACGTGTATGAGACCCGTTAACGTACTCCAGTCTTTCTTAAAGTTATTTGTAAATTTAAGAAAATTTGGTGAAACACAGCCCTGGATCTACCTTTGTTGGATACCGACCTTCACGACCAAGCAGACTATCTGGATCACAGAACCAAGTCGATGGCAATTCATTCCCACAGGCAGCAACAAGGCTATTGGGATTCCATTGGTCAGCCAAGCAAAGGTCAAAGGTGACGAAGAGTAGCAGGACAGAAGGAAGGATAGAAATCGAAGGCAGCTGCATCTTGGGAGTATCGATGAAGCACTTTCAAATGGATAATCTTTGAGGAAAGATTTTAAAAGAGAGAAAAAAAAGTTAGGATTATTAATCTCAACAAACCCAGATCTAAATGGAGGAGGAATAGACAGAATTAGATCTAAATACAACTCAATTGAAAATATCAATACTTTGAGAATACGTTCCGGTTTGTGTCGACATACCTAAGATTTCTACTGAAAATTCATCTGCTACGACAACAGAAACTGGATTTGACCTCATAACGACTGACTCGTCACAACTGCGATTCATCGCCGATCTCCGCATACCGGAGGAAGGAAACCTACAAGTACAAGTNCCAGATCTAAATGGAGGAGGAAAAGACAGTATCAGATTTAAATACAACTCAATTGAAAATATCGATACTTCAGCAAGACTCCTGAAATGTGTGCAAAATTTGTCCTGATCCCTCAGATCCCTCAGATCCTACTGCTGTTCCCTTCAGTTGGCCTTGTCCCTTGTCTTGATTTCGATCCCCGACATCTAGCTACTAAAGTAAAAGAACCAACATCAATATCAACAACCGGGACTGTACAATCACAGAAGTAGCAGAGAAACTTTACAAATTTACCAAACTTGTGCATGATTATGTGATCATTAGACTATTAATTTAATGTGTTCCTTTCCAGGTATCGAATGCATATACATACCAGATGAAATAACTGAAAATAAGAATCCTATCGACACAGAAAAGGCAGGAAATCAAATCGGTGATTCATTTGTTTCAATTGTCCGTGAGTTGTGTTGTCGTTGTTGTTGTTGTTAATGTTGTTTCCTTTATTTTCGTGCCGATCAATCTTCCCAGTCATTTGTTTTCCCGAATTCAGGCCCATGATATTGCTGACGAATATTTTGTAATGCGGCGCACAGGCGCGGGGGCTGGGGATGGGATTGAGGTGGGGGACAGAGAGGTAGATAAAGTGGAAGAACTTCATAAATCTAGCCAGTGCATGAGGAATTGGCAAAAGGTATAAAATCAGCGGCATAAAATGCAGCGGAAACCGGGGTTGGGG
>BQKZ01000048.1:129976-147370 GCA_036244855.1 Temnopleurus reevesii
GGGGGTGGATTGAGCGGGGGAGTGGGGGTTGCACACATTTTTTCTTCGGGCAATAAATATAGGGTAAGCATCATGGTTGACTGGACAAAATCAATTATGTAGTGTTTCATTTAGAAAGCTTTCAGAGGAAGGACTAAGCTTGCTGACTTTGCATTGAAAGGCCTATTGATTGGAATAGACTTTTTTATTCCTCTTTGGAATATTTGACCCTTGACTAAACCTGCACATCCTTTTGTTGATAGTAATACTTGATGCAAGGGAAGTATATCAAGAAGTCATGTGTTAAAAGGTGGGAGGGGCTACAATCTGAGAAAAAATATTATGATGATTTCATTGTGATGAAGAATAACAAAATATTCTTCATATTGGCACCTGATTACCTAAACTCCTATTTCTTCTGTATTTAATGATGAGGCACAAAATAATGGTACATGATCGATTGAATTCTCTTCAATACATTTCACACAAGAATTTAACTATCCCAGTATGAGAAAGAGAGAGAGCAGGGTGGTGTTTCACTTAGATAAGAAAGACTTTACGCACGACTTATACGTTCGACTGGTATCCTTTCTTGTGCGTATAATTCATTATAGTATGTGCATCCAGCGCAAGAATGATACCAGTTGAGCTTAATGTTATGCGTAACTTTAAGAAAGACTTGGTGAAACACCTCCCAGGGCGGTGTTTCACTTGAATACATTTCACACAATAATTTAACTATCAGTATCACAGTAAGAGAGAGAGCTGGGCGGTGTTTCACCAAGATAAGAAAGACTTTATGCACGACTGTAAGTTTGACTGGTATCCCTCCTTGCGCGTAATTGTTCATACTATTACGCGCATTCAGCACAAGATCTGATACCAGTCAAACTTAAAGTCGTTCTTAAAGTCTTTCTTATCTTGATGAAACACCTCCCTGGTATGCAGAATTCATAAATCACATTACATTGTTTATATTGTGTCCTGATATGAAATTGTCATCATTTATTGTAAATAAAAAAATATGACAAAGCCGCCTGTATTAAATACAACTCACCCCACCCCAGTGTTGATCTGTACACACTCTTATCTGAGTCAGGTTAATCATGCCCCCTCCCCTTTTTGACTGAATTGTGCATGCACAGTGTGATGAAGTCAAGCTTGAATGACTGTGAACCCTGTCTGTGTTTATACTAGCAGGCACGGGTCACCAGCCTATTCAAATGACTCACTGTGGCCTGCCTCCAAGCTGGGAGGGCATAGCTCATGCCTCGTATTACACAGTGAACATCTCGAATTGAAAGTAGTGGAGGAATGTGAGGGGTTTTAGAGAAATGCAAGAACTACATTATGTTTTACCCCTCACTCATATTCATACGTGCAATCAATACCGACATGCCAACATGAATTAGTTCTCTTATTACACTGGGTATGATGCTTCCGTTAACTTTTTCGGAACACACCCATCGTTTATGCTTGCCCTTTCGGATTTTAATCCAAACTTGTAGAACATTATGGAATATTTTAAACCAGCTCTGTTTCAAACTAGAAATACACGTAGGGAAGGAATTTGAGGGGTTTCAGAGAAATACAAGAACTACATGTCTTTACCCCTTCCTCATATTCATGCGTACAAACAATATACGTCGGCTACACATACCGAGATTAGGTCTCTTATTACACTGGTTATGGCTGAGTTGGTGTCTCCATTCACTTTTCATGAGCAAACCCATCGTTCATACTTGCCTTTCAGATTTTATTCAAACTTGTAGAAATTCATGGAATACTTTATTTCTAACTAGAAGTAGGGGAGAAAACTTGGAATCAGTCTTGTATCATATGCACAACAGTGTAGGCCTACATCTAGATGCGCACATTACAGTGTAAAAGATTACTGCTTTTTTTAATGTAAGATTGTGTCTATTATAAAATGTGTTCCAATTTTGTCAGAATACTGATTTATCATGTTGGTATCTAATACGATCACTGTGGACAGAAATAAAGTTTATAGTGCCCCACCACGTCCCACCAAAATGCATGTGTTTTGCATCTAGGCTTTGATGGGACGTGTTGGGACGCTGTCAACTTTATTTCTGTCCATTCGAATGGGTGTGATGAATTAATTTAATCATTTAATGAATGCTGATTGTATACAATGTACATGCAATAGAACATACACTTCAAACACTCAGTGACATAAGCTATCCAGAGCAAATGCTGAGGCAAAAGCCCTATATAATAGAGTGGAATAACACAGATCTCTGCACGGCACAGGGGTTTAATTAACGATGACTGACTCTAAAGTTCAAGCCGGCATCGCGTTGCATCCCATTTTTGCAGGAGCTGTAACGACTAATGAGATAATACGTCTTCATCATAGGAGAAGGAAATGACCTGTGCCTAATATTTGAGGTTCCTTGTAATCCTTTAGACTCCCCATTGCGAGGATGATAATCCTCTGTCCTATATGTTCAGCTGTTTTCGGGAGTGCAAATGCGCTTATGTTTCCAGGGCACTCGTAATTTTTACATAGCGATTCAATTAGCATACTTAGCCTTGTTTGAATGTCTGCAAGCATGCAAACTATAAATGTTCGGCAGTTATAAAAGTTGGTTTTGTGTTTATTGAATTGAATTTTCAGCCTTTCTCACAAAAATAAAATAAAACAAAATAGACTTGGGGGAGGGGGGGGGGGGGGGGGGGTCACAGACATGTTCTTTGACAGTTTAAGCCACTGTGTTAGCCCATAGATTAGCACATTCAGGCTACTTGACGTACACATAATGGTTTGTTATAATTTCCATGGTATGAAAGATCATTGTACCAAATTCTATGCATACTCTCTAGTATGCAAAAACTTTAGCAAATTCATGTACATAGTGAACTTATTTACCAAAAATAAAACAGAACTAAAAATTTCAGCATACAATTATCTAAACCAGATACATTGTACATGCAGTTGATATTACATATTTATGTATTGTATACACGTATTATACGAGAAGGCACAATCTTATTTTGTAACTTTTTCAAGAAGAGTCTGCCAGCAGCAAATTAAATGCATCATGCATGGATTTTGAGAAGGTCATCTTTTCATCGATTGATTACCACATTCCTGGACTTTCATAATGTACAATAATGACGTGTGAATCCTGAAAAGGTAAGGTGCCATTATAAAAAATACATACATTGCATCTCGTTTATTAAATGGGACTGGCACTATATCAAATTATCTCTTCTATTGCAGTTTTCCTCTGACAGTAAATCACTGTAAATCACCAGTGATTATGACAACATGTTTATAGAATTGACCTACATGTGTATACCTTTGTATTCATCACCTAAAAACCTTTAAGATATATCCCATTAACCTTCTAATAGAAACACATCACTTACTATCATATTTTCCTGCTGTGGTCCAGATCAATAGCCTATTTTCCACAAGTCCCCTGCCCCCAAAGACAAAATTTCAGTATACTGTGATACACTACTAACAAAAAAATTAGGGATCACTTTGTAGTGTTACACTTAATTATGGACTCTATTTTCAGTATCTGTAGTGGAGCCAGAAACATCATGGAACAACTGAAATCACTCAAGTGTGTAAATGATTACAGTGTGTTTGACAACATGCCAGAGATTTAAATTTGGAGTGTTCTTGGAATCCATCATATGAAGATTCATAAATTTAATATTGATTTCCTGAATTTTTTGCATAGTATCTTATCTGGGTCTATAAAAACTACAAGAATTGTTGGCACCACTTGCCCGACAGCACAAGTGGCTTCTCAAATTAATGTCCCAAAAACAATTTCTATGCCTTTTTAGGCAAGTGACAATCTTATTTTCTTGCCCAATGGCTCAATTTTTTGTTGCCCTGGGTATTTGGGCAAGTGGGTTTGTAGCGCCCTGCCAAAAGTTCAATGAATATAGGAAATTAAATACTAGATGCAACATTTCTTCCTCAAAATCGCAGAAAGTTCACACCTGTGCATGTTTCAATCTTTCTGCCAAGAGTGCAGGCATGTACAGATACCAAGGAAAAAGGATAAAATTGGGTGGAAAGATTTACTCAAGAAAAGACTCTGAAATCGCCATTGTGTCGCACTTGGGTGAAGTTGTTGAATTTATTCTGGGGAACAAGAGGCATTTGTTTGCGAGTAGGTTGAAGTAAGCTGTTTGGTAAACTCATCCTTGGGTAGGTCTTCTTCACCAGTGGCTGGGAGTATTCACTCTCATTCTTCATATTTAGATTGAGGGCAGGAATGACGAAAAAGAAGCATATTTTACGATAATTCTTATTTGCTCTTTGAAGGTCATAGATTGCATAATATAAGTGGGTATTAAAGTGGTCTTAAAATGGGGGTATATTTGGATGTTTCACCATGATTTTGTTCTTCTTTTCCTATTCTACTAGTTTCAATATGTAGTATGATACATAGATCTCTTTCCACTAAAGAGAGGAATGGGCCTAATTATGATTGCCTGAAAAGCGATGAACCATTACCAGAGCATGCAGTATGTTCAACATCATCTATGGAGTCTGGAACATGATATATTCCAGAAAAGCTACATATGTAAAACATATTGAAAAGCCTTCTAATTTGAATTAAAAGATATAAGATCTTGAATTTGAATTAATCAAGTTTTAGGTCTACAGCAGAAGAACAAACGAGATGAATAAAAGAAGATAAACATTTAAAAGTGTTCTAATTATGTGCATAGTTTAAATACTTCCACATACATTAGGTACATGTACAGTACATGCACCTTGAGAGATGCATGGTTTATTTTGATTTGACCTATTTATTATGCTTTAGAAATAATTTCCACGTACAATACATGTAGGCTAAATGCCTGTTCTGTAACGCTCCATAATGCTACATAAATTGCCAGTATTATCCGTAGTCCTGTATTTTAAATTTCCAATGAAATCCCATGGAAATTGTATACCATCACATATTTCCATTGCAAGTTTTAATGCAATCCAAGGAAATGACTAGATAAGTACATCAAATATAATCCCCTGTTAGCCCTTTAATCTGGTCCACCTGCAATGAAAACCAGCGATGCAGCCAATCCCAGCCCAGTGAATAAGGTCATAGCGTGCATGCAGAGCAAAAATTTGGGTGAGGAAGTCGTTTTCTTGTTATTGGACCAGGGTACACCTCATTTGCATGACAGAAGGCAAGGACCACAGTTTGGTGCAGTGGAGGATGGGAGTGGCATACGCTATGTAGACTGTATACAATGTCAATTGGGTAGATTCTGGTGTGGATATGTGCTACAGTATGCAAAAAGGAAATGGTAGCATGTGTGTTTTTATGATAGTTTACAATTTTGAAAACTGTTTTGTAGACTGTTTATTAAGCTACCATATTGATCCTGTTAGACTTTGTGATAGTTCTGTGGGGGACAGAATTTTGAAAACTTGTTTTGTAGACTGTATGTCCATTGGGTAGATTCTGTTGTGGATCTGTGCTACAGTATAGAAAAAGGAAATCGCAGCATGGATGTTTTTATAATACCTGTAGTTCAAGTAGAGATAGGATGTTGAAAAGTGTGTGAAGTGTAATGTTTTATGCATCCAGACAGGTGCAGAGAAAGCTAAAAATTTGGAAAAAACAAGAACAAAATTGAAGAGGGAAACAGAGGAAAACAAATCATAAAAAACAATCTAATATGAATGGTGTCTGGAACTTTGATTACATGTTAAATGTATCAGGAAAAACCGAGTTTGATTAAAAGCTTTCATGTACATAGAGCCTAAATCCACTGTGCGTTTAACCTTTACCATTCTTCCTAAGCATCTGCATGTACGTCTACAAGAGGCCACCATCATCATCATCATTATTATTATCTATCTAAGGACATGACATTCTGATGAAGCCATCATGGATACAAATTAATTATGATGAAACTACACACTTCAACGAAGTATGGTCTTTGGTTATATACACCTCCAGATACAATGCTGATATCTGTGCCAAATAATGTTAAGCATACTAAGGTCTCGGCAGATAGACTTAAGACACACACACATATTAACTTGTACCTTGCGATAACATAATCAAGTCGTCTCAGGTGAAAGTACTTTTTTTCCTCTCCGGCACGATGGAGCTAATTGCTGCGAAAGGGCGCAGCTTGTGTCTTCTCTATTCTCCCTCTTTTACGTACTCAGACACACAGATAAGGATGCAATAAAGGGTTGTCCTCAAAATGGCGACGAGGATCAACCCCCCCCCCCCCCTGCGCCCGCTACCCGCTCCCTCCCCCTTGGGCGTGATACCCGTTGAGGTGTTAAATGTTAGCATGTGTGAAGAAAGGCACCTAATTGAAATAAACTTACCGGTACGTGTCTTGTACATCATACATGTAGAGCATGCATTTCATATTTTATGCTGGCCTACATGTACATACAGCTTGCTCCAGAGTGTCAGTATCGTAAAGGAGCAATTAGCATCCGCTGATTACATTCATGAGTTCCTTTACCAAACGACTTGCAAATTGTATTGTGATCTAGTGAAATCGTACTCTGTTAACAAAAATATATTGTGTCAAGAAGTGCAAAAATAGCAAAGTGATACCCCCCTTTATGGGCAGACAAAATTGATTTTGATTCATTGTTCTTGACAAAACTTGCAATAATTCTACAATTATCTTAGGCTATAGCTAGATACCCTAACACTTTTACTAATAAAATTGAATATAACAATCCATAAATGTCACTTTCTACATGAACACTGTAGGCCTACATGAATGTTTTCTTGTTGACATTTGTTCATGTACCAGATGACATGTGTACACTGTTCACATGTCAAAACTCAAGTAAATACATTCTTATAATTTTCACCTCACTAGCGACAGATATAATAAATTTTCATTTGATCCAGTGCTATTATTGACCCTCTGGTCTACCATGCAAATAATTGCACGTCATTGAGGAATATATCTCCCTATTTTTCATCTCTCCAATTGGGTAATCATTGCTACCCTAATACTGGTCAAATAAGTAATTGCCCCTAAAGCTGCAAGTGGATTGGCGACTGGGAAAGCATGTCTTTACTGGGTAGCATTTGGTTTATCCATAACCAATCTGTTTATGCTATTTGGAAAGTAATTTGTGTTGAAAAATAGGTGCCAGTGTGTGTTTAGCTGAAGGAGAAAGAACAGACAATGACAGCTGAGATCTTGTTAAAAATCTTCCAAGGATAGATGGGTCATTACATTATTAAGTCCAAGTATTTACATTTAATAACAACACGTACATAGAATACATACATGTACATGCAATTTTAATCGAATACCGGTATGCATTTCCACTCTGCAGAGTTGCTCAAGGTTTAAAAAGAAAATTATGATTACCCTAGCTTTAGCTTGGCAGACACCAAGGCAATAGGCATTTCAAGAAATATATTCCTGCTATAAAGTTCCCATTTACCTCACCTGAGTTGAGTATGGCACAATATGAATAAATTTCCTGCTGAAAGACATTAAAGAAGAACGAAATCCTGCATTTTATATTCTCTCAGTAGATGGAGAAAAATAAAATGAACCAACTGTGAAAATTTGAGCATAATCCGACGATCCATTCAAAAGTTATGAATTTACAAAGTTATAGTGAATGTCCCGTCATGGGAATCCTCGAGTCGGCAACGCCGACCAATTATTAGTCGTCTACGTTCAAATCTGTGACGTATTTGTGGACAGCTCTCCATTCATTCTGTACACAAAATTTAACAATTTCTTCTTTTTTCAGAAAAGTGGACAAAATTTTCCCTTTTCTCGTCAGTATTATAGGTGTTGGATAATTCTTCAAGTATTGTTGGAAGAATAATGTTGAATAGTTATGGTATATTCAATCAAATTCCATAATTATAAAAAATCATGTACAAAATAAATGGAGAGTTGTCCGCATATCGTCATAGATTTGTTAAGCGTTGCCAATTCAAGGATCCCCATGACATGGGATAATTGAAACTTTGAAAATTCGTAACTTTTGAACGGACTGTCCAATTAAGCTCAAATTTTCACAGTTTGATCATCATATTTTTCTTCATCGACTGATAGCAAATTAATTCCAGGGTTTCATTCCACTTTAATGCCATTGGTGGGATTTGAACCGCCACACTCTGGTAGAAAGGCAAGTGTCAGAACCACTGCACTAGGCATGTTTGTTTATTTTACATGCAGCATAATATGATAACCCAATGACATAGATCTAGGCTTTAATTGAATTGCCCCAAATATGATTTATTTATTCTGTCTTTTAATTTTCATAAAAATTGGGATGGGATACTGTCCTTTTAAGCAAAAATTTATCTACGCCTTTCTCTCCTTGTATGTTAGGGATGATGGTTCATTACTGAGCACTATTTCTTTCAGTGTCTTTGCACATGATGCGTAAGACTTGGGCATACAGTGTTATGAATCAGCTTATTATAATAATTACCGTGACTATCTAAGATGACTAAGTCTACCGTGACAAGACGGTTGATTCTACCATCACGTTCAATGTGCTTTTTCACTCACCTCCTTATATTTCTAACTGTTAGTCCAGGTTTTAATGTACTCTACTTAGTCGGTTTGAATTTGGTCAAGGGTACGAGATGATGTAAGTTACATACATGTATAGTCAGATTCCTAGAAATTGAGTGTAATTGTCTCATTTCCCGTTTCCTAATGGTAGCATTGAACTCACTGACCACGCAATTTTCAGGTGGGAGGGCAAACACAGTTTTGCTGAATGATGTAGAAATGACAAGTTTGTGAGGTTAGAATGGTCAATTTAATGACATAATGATTTGTATTTTGGGTGATTGCTGACAATTAGCTTTGAATGAGAGAGATAAGGTTTTGGTTCATGCAAATTTTTCTCTAGGGGTGATTTTTTACATGATTTATCATTTCACACCAGGTACGTAAATGACATTCAATTGTTTACTACACAAAATTGAATATAAAATGTAATAATGATAGCAGGTAAATATGACAGCATAACCACCCTTAATTTTGAATGGATTGAAAGGGGAGGGGAGGGAAGAGAGGGTGGGGTAATTTTTCCAAAATTATAAACTCCAAGCTTATTTCCAGCATCTAATTGATCTTTCCCACATCAAGTTGGGGCCTTCCAGTTCCCCCTTCCAATCTCCTGAGCTACTCTCAACTCTCCTGTGTTTTCAACCCTGACAAGGGGTTTCCTATTTATCACCAAAAGGTCATTGAACTCTGCAAGCAATGTATGGAGTTCTCCTCACATCCATTTTGTGCCAAAATCACTCCTTCCAAATTCACTTTTGTGTATTTTGTCCAAATTCTAATCTTATCCTTTTTTCATTTCCCTTTCTCCTGCAGACCTACTCTGGACTGTTCTGTGTGGTCGTGAACCCCTACAAGAGGCTTCCCATCTATCACGAAAAGGTCATTGAACTCTACAAGGGAAAGAAGCGCCATGAAGTGCCCCCTCACGTGTACGCCATCACAGATAATGCCTACAGGAGCATGCTTCAAGGTTTGTACATTTCATGTTTATTTCAAGTTCACTAATCTGCGCTTGGATTCAGAGCTCTGCATGAAGGATGTTCCATCGCAGCCTCTAGAGGGTGTATTAAACAGTGTACAGTACACTACATTTTCAAATGTGCCATGTTCCAAAACATGAACCTGCGAATCATTCTGGATCTGCCTTATCCCATAGTAGCATAGTTGAGCTGCCTTGGATGTGGATTTGCTGCACTGAATATGACATGCTCAAGAAGCAAAAGATCGCACTCTGCAAACATGGGCAGATCTGAATTAACTCACAGCTTCTTCCTTCGCCACTCTCCTGAATGCAAAAGCAAGTACATGTACTTATGCATTCAGGAGAACTTTCTACTGGCAGTGTCAGGGTTACTTTAAGAGGGCAGCATGTATTAGACTAACACAAATAATCCACCTTCCATGTATTCTGTTGCATTCTTCATGTCAATATGATATCTTCAGTATTGTCATCAACTTCTTCATTTCAACATCGTCTCATTTTTACGAAACTTATGTTGCAGCTGCATAATTTGTGACTGTGAACGTAAAGCAAAAGTACTCAGTCACCTATACCCCTACCCAATGACAGTACTAGAAGACCTTGAGAGTAAAGCTAGGTAGATCAAATACTTCCCTACTTATGAGGAGAGCCCCCAGATAGAAAGTATCACTTTGAAATCGTAGGACAAAAAAAATGGACAAAATAAAAAACTCCGCACTCAAGCCCTTCCGTTGGCTTTCACTTATGAAATAAACCTCCTCCACAATTACCTTGCATAGAAATTTAGAAGAAATTGTGAAAATGTTTGCTGAGGGACAGAGAAGCTCCGCTCTGACTTTCGCCTGCTAGAGCTGTTGTGAAAAATTGAATGAGGAGTTATCTCCTTTGCCCAGTTTCTCCATCCTTTGACCTCATAGTTTATACTGCACCTTGGCAGAAAGTTGCTACCTGGGAAAGAAAATGTATCAAAAATAATCTCCTGAGTAATCCTTTGTCATATCACAGGGGGCTTAAGAAATGATTAATCTTTTGTTTCCCTAGACACGTCTGATAGAGGGAGACATGATAAAGACTGACATAGCGATGTCCCATAGGCTTCCTGATGGTTTTATCATATGAAAGCATGAAATATAAATAGTTTGGAAATCGAAGGGGTTCCTCATTGGGTTTTTCTTTAAGTTTTGGACAAGATCACAATTTCATATTTTACCACTAGCTATGAGTACATTAATACTGTAAATACCACTGACGGGAGCCCTGAACAACTATTTTCAAACTGGTTAAGATATATCCCCTTTTTTAGTGATGTTAGAAAATTCAAGGAACTTTCTCATTTCTTGTCTAAATCAAGCTGTTTTTATTCAGGCTCTACACACCTTTTGTGCAGCCGTATTTCCTTTCCATGCCCTTTGGCTTACAATGAATTAGATTAAATCAAACCAGTGTTTGAAAATTCAAATTTTTCCATTAATGGATTAAAATCAAAACAATTTAAGATGACAATAGATTCTTGTATTTTTGTATCAACCAACGAAGCACAACTATCCTCCAAATGTTTATCTGTTTGTACATTTTCATTTCATGCTTTATTTGTCTTGGCAACTTCTGGCACAACATCATTATTTGTCCAAATTCGAAACATTTGAATTTGATTTGAGTGTGACTATTGACCTCCCAGCACATTACATGCAACCACATTCTAATTGAGAGTGCAAGGATGGAGCCACCCACCTGCTTAGGATAGATACCGAAACCTAGCGGTTTAGAGTCAGCAAGATAATTGGTTTAATCTGTACAATATGTGTGATGATACTGAAAGTCATAAATTATGAGCATCAGAAAAATTAAGATATTGTAGAGAAATTGACCAGTGGGCTTAGTATTTGATGCAGATATTATGCGACAGCTTGCCGAAGTCAAAAGTGTGACTTCCTCATAATGATCATGGGGAATGTATTGATCAATTCAATGACATTTTCAATCCAAAAAGTTTGTGCAGTTGATTCGAAAACTTTCCCACTACACCGCTGGAAGTTTCCCTTTTGTTGATCTCAAATTTAAACCAAAATACCCTTTATAGAAGTCTAAATGTCCAAACTTATGTCTCATCCAGATATTTTCTTACAATATCCATTTCCACATTTACGGTACAGAATAAAAGTACTGATGAGTAAATTGTAAGTTTGTTAGCATTTTTGAGGGAGTGGCCTTTTATCTTGTTGGCAGTTTTTTTTTTTTTTTTACTGGTATCTATATCAGCTGAAGTTGATGACAACTGATTACATAAGTTAATCTTGGTATAGAAATGGCTTACTTTCTATTTTGATCTACATGTTATTTAGAACAGGGCGGTGTTTCTCCAAGATACGAATTAATTTAAGAATTTCTTGCGCTCAATGATCCATGATATTATGTAAATGCAGCACAAGAACCAAAACCAGTGCAGTCGGTCTTGGGGTTATTCGTAACTTGGTGACACACCGCCCAGTTCATAGAGCTTGGAAAGGATTTGGGTAAAATACTTTTCTTGCAGGATTTTACTGCAGGTGTTGGTACATTTAGGTAATTTTTGTATATTTTCAATAAACCAATTTTGATTTTCCTCTCTATTTCCAATTAATTTTTGGTAGGCCTATAGTGAATATATGATACAGTAAATTTCCAATATACTTTTATTAAGTTCACACATTCAAAAGGGTAAAGAAACAATTTCAAATATAGACAACAAACTGTTTGTTTGAACCCTCACGCTCTTTCAAGAAATGCTCCTACATAAATCATGTATAAATAGACCATTCAATTTTGTCTCGCCAATGGGCATACCAAACAACGCTTGAATACAATTGCATAGCTACGCTATTTGTAAATGGAAAGAAAATAAATGTTATTTTGCTTAACTTCGAGAAAGAAATCTTTTGGGGAGAAACAGGGTTGGGCATAGTTTGGTTGCACAAAGCCCAAGGCTCTGTGCGCGGGACTTCAATGACTTCAATCATAAAAAAGCTTTGAAAAGACAAATGAATAGGGCAAAGTCCGATGTCATTTAAATGAACTGATATGACATACCATTGTGAATTGTAGGCTGATAGGGGCCGTCTAAATTTAGATAAAATCAAAGGAAGAAATTACAGGGCCCGTAGAACATATTTCAAGTGATAATACATGTAGGCAACCGTGTTAAATGTTTATAGGTATATAAAAAATATTTATGGTTATCCAATCTTCAAATAGTACCATTGAAGATTTGGCCCACTTTGTCCCTCATTTTATTAAAGATCGACAACAATCAACCAAAAATGGTACAAACTTGCTCTGATCATAGACCCCATCAAGCTGGGTGCATTTTGGTTCCAAATTATGTTTGAGATGAACAGGATGGAATAAGAATGGAAACTTAGATAGAAAATTACAGTGTAGAAGTACAGTAGTACAATCTGCACCTTTCTGTGTTTGATTTATAGTGTACGCTGTGCGAACAGACTTGAGGGTCCTTTTAAGTAACGCTCAGGTCCATCATTTATGTGTTGAAATTCTGCAGCTGAGCCAGGAAGGACTACTTTGACATCACTTTTTACGTAATAAAAATGCAAATTTCCTGTTGTGAACTGGAATGGACATAATGCGCTACCATATTGTATAGTAAAACCTTACACCAGGATATAGGCTATATGGGCCTGGTGTAATCTTGTGAGGGTGGCTTGCGCTTCAGCTGTAATCGCGTTGAACTTGATTGGTTTAACACGCTCTTTGTAATTCCTACCCTCAGCTCACATTGCGTATTAGACGGTGAAGACTGCTGCCTAATTCGTTGCACTCTTCTTCAACGAGATGTGTGCTGTTACCCTTTAACTTTATTAATTTGTTTTGGAAGGGGGGGGGGGGCTAGAGAGGAAGGATGAAGGGTGGTTTATATTCTTTGTTTGCAGATGGAATAAGTTGGATAAGTTGAAAGATGTAGGCCCATACTCTTTGTTGATGTTGATGATGCGATGAAGGTGATCTGAATAATGATGGTGATGCTGATGATAATGAGGATGAAGACCTGACGATGAGGATGATGAAGATGATGATGATGTATTGTTGATGATGATATTGATGATGATGATGATAATGATGATAATGCTGATCATGCTGATGATAATAATGGCAATGATGGTTATGATAAGGATGATGATGATGATGACGTGATGGCGATGACGATGACGACGACGATGATGATGATGATGATGATGATGATGATGATGATGATGATGATGATGCTGACTTTGATGATGACTTTGATGATGACTATGATGATGTTGATTATGACAATAAACACTCATAGTTCTGAAAGTAGTTTGAGTTTCATTGTGACAGGTCGATTCACCCCAAAAGGCCTACTTTGTGTGTGACTGTATTTTGCATGAGAAGACCGCGAGCTTTTACTAGGTTGTGTAGTGTTAGGCCCATAAAGAACTACATGTACCTAAAAGTTCATGTATTCTTAACATGCTAAATTTGAAAGATGAGTTTCCATGCTGTGAAGAGGTATGATGGACATGAAACCAGTTGACAGTGCCATGGGAGAGAAAACCTTCCATGTGGTATACACATCAGATGATGCCTTCCAAGACCAGCGTGTTATGATGCTATCTTTCAAGCCCATCTCCCCTTTCATGTCTTTGTGAGAATGTTAGGGTCATGCGATGCCCTGCATTTGAGGAAGCAGAACGGAGGCATATACATATACCTTTCTTTTAAATGAATACAACATGCAAAAAATTGATAAAATTACATAATCCTTAAAAATTATTAGTTTGATATTCTGAAAGGGTATACAATTTTGTTTGTATGACACCGATAAAATAAACTTGAATGAAATATTAAAATACATCATTAAAAGTGGGTACAGAAGGATACTTGTTTACATTTAGATCACTATCTTTAACAGCCTGTGTTGTTATTAAAAGTTAATATAGATTTTATGAAATTCATCACATAGGCATAACTGATTCTGCCAACAGCTCAAACACAGTCCAGAATTTAAGGATATTTCACACCAATAAAACACCAATAAAAGAAAGAAAACAGGGAAAAAAGGAAATGTTTGGAAGCATGAATCCAATCCCCTGTCATGGTTAGACATATTTTAGGAAGGTCTCTTATTCATCTCTCCTCAGTAATCAATCACGATTCGTTTTTTTTCTTCAAATATATGCTTTGAATTCAGTATTGTTTCTCCTTTTGTGAGAAGTTGACCTTAATTTAGGCAGATTATCCTGGGATGAAGATGAGATTATGCATCATGAACAAATGCGTTTATTATTTACTACAAATGCTTATTGTGCAAGTTTATTTCAGATTTGTAGCCGAATTTTATAGGCCTTCATCAGAATCATCATTATTTTATTTGGCACATTCAACAATTTCTACAAAGACATGTCCATAGTGGTGTGGCCTAAAAATCTTATTTTTTTCAAAATGGAATGATCTAATGATTACATAGATAGTAGGTCTAAATCATTTTGCAACAATTTTGTTATTGAACACATTCTGGCTACCTTCTACATGTACCTTTACTCAAAGACACATTTTCATCTACCAAAGTTTGGGAATCACTGCTTTAAAGCAAACACGTTTTACAGACAATGTTTGACACTGAATAGGACTGACAGGTAATTATTCAGGGATAAAAATATTCTTGCCTTTTTCCAAAAACTGAGACAATATTATTATGCGACAATGTAAGGAATGTGACCTTGTTTGCGATCCCTAGTCCCACCTCATTCATACTGATGTTGGTTAGGAACAGAAGCGAACAGACTCCGGGATCCTGCTGTCTGAGGGGCGTGACCCTAAACCGCAAGATGTCTTCCAGAGTTCCTGCTACCATTACATTTCCTAGGTCTTAGGGAACAACAGGAAAACTCATGTACACATACAGTTTTATGCTGTACACCCTATGAATTTTATTTACACATTATTTTTGATATATATCCATTATCATACTTTATAGGGCTTCCACTAATAACAAATTATCTCCATTTTTTCACATACCCCCCCCCCCCTATCTCCTGTTGTCTATTGCCATTCTACCACTACTTATCCACCTACTATTGAATCCATTTTTTTTTTTTGGGGGGGGGGACTGGTGTTTCAAGACTTTTTAACGAAGCCCCACCCCTTGAAAAGAGGGCTGGCCTGAAGGATCACAGGCAGAGTGTGATGTTGGCATTTTCCCACTATTCTCAGTCAATGTTCAGAGCCCCTGTTGAGACCAACATTGGGAATGCAAGTATGATTGTCACTTTGAAGTATCAATTGTGTAGGAATAGATGAATAGATAAAAAGATAAATAAATGAATAAATAAATAAATGAATAAATAAATAAATAGATAAATAGTGTGCTTGCACTTCCCTTTTATCACCCCTTCCCTTTCCCATCCTCCTCCTTGGCAGTTTCCTTTCCTCCGCTCCTGTTTCTCATCCCCTCATCATTTCTCATCCTCCCTTCACACCTTCTCAGCACACAACTCTCAAGCAAGCATGCATTTTCAGTGTAACCTNGGAGTTAGGGGCGGGAAGAAATCTTTTCCATTACATTGAGGATGAAATTCACTCTTTGGATATTGAATTTCTGCACTTTTCTTGGCCTTCATACATGTATATATCAATCAGATTAATAAATCTAGATTAAAAACACAATAACATCTTTGAAAATACTGGGATTTGATCAATTAATTAAGCACTGTCTTTTATCATTTGATTGGACTTTCACAATCCACATCTATCATAATTTTATATTTTCTCTCTTGAAAATTTTGATAAAGTTCCCATCCTAAAATGTAGCAATAGCACAGTCTGACACACAGACTTAAACGTAATTGCCGAGCCTGGGAAACGCAGGTGATGCTAAGCACCTAGACTTCCACATCTCTCTTCCAATTAGTATAGGCGCACATCACTGTCCTGTACGTGATCTCTGCTGTCGCTGACTCCATTCCAACTATTTCCCAACCTCGACTGCCCTCCTCTCTCTTACAATCGTACCCCTGGATGTTTTGTGACTGTCTAGCCAAGTATTAGCTCAGAAATTAGCTCAGAATCCTCTCATAATTAATTGAATGCGCTGCAGAATCAAATGTACCTGTAACTCATCTCTGATGATACGTTGTATTAACCCTAATGTAATTGTCTCGTAACAAAGTTCGATCGAATGGCAGAACTCCCATTTATTATGAATTTCGAGGCAAAAATATGGTTTTGATCTCTCAAAACTCAGTTTTTTGCAGACTTTTTTTTCATCCCTCATTTTCAGTTTTAATGATTTGGAAGTCTGTAATGGCGAAGAGCCTTCAGGGCTGAAGATTCTTGCAGACTTGCTGAACAACTAACAAATTATCTGAAAGCCATGTTGCATGTAATCATTTACTGTTGGAGCTCTGAGATAAATCAGGAAATTCTAAGCTACATAGATGCGTAGATGATTTTATAACTCAGTGGTGGACAGGTCAGATGCCCAAACCATTTCTGGACAATAGCATAGGAAACTCCCCTTGAGCAATGATCACCTCTCCTTGGGGCAACCCAGACACCCAATGATGCAAGTGATCATAAAACAAGGCAATGTCTGACCTCATTAAGGACAAGGTCATTCCCCAACTAGCCCCCCATGGGGGTCAAGAGTCTGACCCTAGATGAGGTCAACACCAGCTCCAAATACATAGCTGGACTGTGATTGGCAGGTACAATGGACCTGTCTAGTCTATTAGTTCATCTCTTTGGTTCATAAGGGATTCACCAATCAAAGGGAATGTAGTCTTTATCTCATCAAATCCTTGTCTGTGGTAAGAGTGGTTGATACTCAAACCTCAACCCAATGTTTAGATAGGGAAAGGGGGGAAGGGGGGGGG
>BQKZ01000048.1:151737-163473 GCA_036244855.1 Temnopleurus reevesii
GTCGGCCTCCCATAAGGGCATTCCTTTTTGGCTGCTACCGGCAACCAGTTTTAAAATTATTCTACTGCATATTTTACTCTGTAAATTTTAGTGTTTTTTATGCTGTTTGTTAAATAAATGGATGAACTGAAAAGAGGGCTGGCCTGAAGGATCACAGGCAGAGTGTGATGTTGGCATTTTCCCACTATTCTCAGCCAATATATGTTCAGGGCCCCTGTTGAGACCAACATTGGGAATGCAAGTATGATTGTCACTTTGAAGTATCAATTGTGTAGGAATAGATGAATAGATAAAAAGATAAATAAATGAATAAATAAATAAATGAATAAATAAATAAATAGATAAATAGTGTGCTTGCACTTCCCTTTTATCACCCCTCCCCTTTCCCATCCTCCTCCTTGGCAGCTTCCTTTCCTCCGCTCCTGTTTCTCATCCCCTCATCATTTCTCATCCTCCCTTCACACCTTCTCAGCACACAACTCTCAAGCAAGCATGCATTTCCAGTGTAACCTGCTAAACCCAGTAATCATTCACTGTCACCCCTCAATCCTTCTCTACCGGGCTGAAATTGCATCTGATGGCACCATGGTGTCCTGCTGCGGGATTGACCCTTTCCTGCTGGGGACCTGCTCTTCTGGGCATCTCTATTACCCCTCCATCTCGCCAACCCATCCCAGCTCCAAATTATCCCCTATTCTCTGCTCCTCCACAGCTAGTCCAGTATAGTACTGTGTGTTCTGATAGCACCCACCTCTGCATATTCTCTTACACTGAACACACAGTACTGCATAGCACTCAACTGCAGAGTCTTGTGAAGATCATGCCTCTGATCGCGCCTTTCCGTGTAATAGTGTGTGGAGACGCGATCAGAGGGGTAAGCATGTTCACAGGACTCTGTGGTTGAGTGCTATGCACTCACTGTGTATTCAGTGTAAGAGAATATGTAGAGGTGGGTGCTATCAGAACACACAGTCCTAAACTGGACTACTCCACATCACATCTTTGCTCTGTCAGGTGCATCTTTGTAAACTCTCAGGGTCTTGTTTCTTTGGATAACGTAGATCTCAGGTCGGGTATTTCTGTGGTTGAAATCAAGAGATTTTAATTTGACAAATGCTGAAGGGTTATGGGGGTTATCCGAAAGTTTCAAAGAAACAGTGATGAAGTGCAGAGCTGGGGTTCCAAAACTGAAATACCAAATGAATCAAGATGGTACTTAGTCAAGTTAAAACTCAAGACAATTACAGATTTATTGCTGTAGTGCTGTAGTATACATATAGGTTATAACGTTGAATTGTTGAGACCTTTCTATGAAGTTAACTTGTACATGTGGGTAAAATTCACTCCCAAAACTATAGATATGTACCCTACATTGAGTCCTTGAGAGTACAAAATTACAGCTATTTCATTTTGTGTAGGGGTACTAAATTTGAATGGAATGTTATTTAAAACTTTTTGCAATAGATCCTATACAATGCATTGGTTGGCTTATCACCAAAATCAACTGCATTCATGGCTCCAAACATTTAAACTGCACCTATTCATTTGTTTACATAAATAAAAAATACATAGCATTGTCCCCTGTTTGACACTCACATGAAATTGGCTTTGTTTTTAGGTTTAGGAGCAAACAAAACGAGTAGGAACGTGGACGGCTGATGACAGGAAGTATTCTTTTCTGGTATGTGATAAGACAATAGAATCGGCCATGGTTCAATAGATAGTCAATCCGATATGGATGATCGAATTAGGCTTGTACTCATCGTGATCTTGATTTAAAGGCCGGATGTTGATCTGGATATTGCGTGGAATTAGGTAATCAAAATTCAAGTTTAATGGACCCCATTCTGCCTTTGATATTTTGGGCATCTTTTTAGATATTATTTTATATTACTATTTTTTAGTCCTTATCTATTCATATATATAGTTATTTATTGATTTATTTATATATGTCTCTATTTATCTATTCTGTTCATCTATTTATATCTGCCTATTTATTTGTTCACTTGTTTATTTAGATATTCATTTATTAATTCTTTTATTATATTATTTTTGATGGGGGAGAGCAGAACATCTTATATTTTACTTTAATACTTTCATGAAGTACATATCACATCGTAGAGTATGTTGCATTTTTGCAGAGGAGCTCAAATTCCACTGACTACAGATTTACCAGGAAAAAAAAATTAAATGCCTTACGTCAGTCTTTTGATATGATTTATCGGTTCCAGTTTCACATCTATTCCAATTTTCAGGTATTATGAAAATATAACCATTGTAGGTTTATGATTCAAGTGAATACACACCTCCATAGACCTGCTTTCTAGGTTTTCCCACTTGATGTGACCAACTTCCTGCTAATAAACTGTAAACTTGGCATTTTCAGCTTAATTTGTAAAACCCACCACTAGGAAAGATACAGAGAAGCTATATAATGCTCTATAGTTATTGACAATAATGTAAAAATACAAGATAAATCAATTTACTCATATCTTGCATCCTATAGTTATGAGAGCTGTAGTAATGAAAGACTGATTGAACTAAATTAATATGGACCTCAGTTTTGTACAAATAGAAAGTAACCCCCTAAAAGAGTTAAAGCATCAGGTAGTGGTATCAGAAGTTAAGTAAAAGTTGCATACTTATTGCTTCATGGGATGAATGATCAATTCACAAATTTTCATCTTTGAATCTCTTTGGGGTATAATTCTGATATTTCAATCTCAGTGAATGACAGAACAGGGACTTAAGTTCCACCACACAACTGCATGTCAAAAGGTGTTGTTTTCCTTGTCGTTGTACTACACTTTCAATGAAGCCATACATAGTACCAGTAGAAAACACATTTCCTATCGTTTCTAGAGTTAAGTCAGAGATAAGGTTACTGTAATCAAAAGCCAACAAACCAAAGGAAAACGGACAGGCAATCTGTCGAGTAAGGCCGTAGGATACCATGATATCTACAAGAGGAAAGGGATCCCGCTTCAACCAGGAACTCGGTATTCAATTATCACCACCTACTAAACAGGGTTCTTGGGAGGGCAAAGTGACAGGCGTCTTTACCGGGCCTTCTTTTTTTATTCACTTCCTGATTTGTGCGATTACACTCCTAAATGGTGGGAGGAATCGGCTATGTTGTATTCATTGGATTTAGATCAGATTGAATGTAATGCAAATATAGCATACTTGAATAAATTAGAACTTTTATTGCCTCTCAAAATCATTTTTGGGGCAACAGCCTTGAGCTTGTCTCTTGAAAATGGAACATTCTTTCAAAGTGCATTTTTTTAGGGGAGTTGGGAGGGGTGGCCCCACTCTAGCTCTTCAATTAATTTGGAATTTATATTCACTTTACAAGATTTATGAAAATGAGTTTGATTTGATTCTTCCACTGATTGGTTCTTATGTAATTGAATATTAAAGTAGGAGAATACCTGAAGAACTCCATTCTAATAATATAATAATTATTAGAAGCATACTTTAAGTTATTTCCTTCACATTGAAAGGCTAATGGAACATAATTTGCAGGATCATTAATTTTGAAGAACGTACCCAATTACTATGGAATCCATTTTGATCCTCACATTTGAACTTCGCTTGAACGAACCAACATTAAAATGGATGTGGCTTGATACCGACGCTCTAGACCTTCCTACCATCAACCTCTGCATCCTGTTTTCGTACCAACCCCCCATTTATGCTCAATTTGACCCAATGTTGATCATGTCGCAGGGAATAGTTTTCTGGGTATTGCATCGCAATTTGCTGTGCATTTTAGCAGGATTGCTATGCAAAATATTTTTTGGTAGCAACCCTTTCACATAGAACTGTATAGTAAAAAAAATGGAAAAGTTTCCTCAATGTCTAAAACTGCTAATCAAATGTGAAAAATAGAATTATTCCCTGTGTGGGTGTGAATCGGTTTCTGGTGGTTGCTACTGGTCTCTTCCTCTGTTATGAAAGAACGATGTAAAATCCAGGTTTGTGGTAGCAAAGTAGATTCAGGATATCTTCTGTTCCTGTTAAGCAACACACCCACTTCCAGGATCCTAATGTCATGCCAAGTGCGCTGTATTGAGCACTGAGCAACAGACCTCAACTTTCTTTGATTTTTCCTTGTGTCCAAAGCTTTTGTTATGCAGGTTTTTATTTAATTATTCATGCATTTACTAATCTATCGTCTATTGATCAATGTATCTATCAAGCAATTCATCGATCAATTAATCTATCTATCTGTCCTTTTATTTGTTCAATTATTTTCACTCCTTCATTCTTATGTTTAATTATTTATGATTTAATTATTCTTTGTTATTCGTTGATATCATATTTGATTTATTGATTTATACCCTTTTTCATTCATTCATTCATTTTGTTTATTTATTAAGCCCCTACATGTAATTATCATAATTATTATTGTGTATATATTGATTCATCTATTTACGTAATTATTTATTTATTCATTTTATTCATTTATCTCTTAAAATGTTTGCCATGGGATTGAAATTGGGAGTGAAAGGGGATAACTGAAAGCTGGGAACGTACCCCAAAATGGATGTATTTCACCAAAATCTTGCCTTCAAATATAAATCTGTTATCTTTCCTTCTTTGCGTTGAATAATATAACAGTAGTGAGAGAGACTAGATGCTTCATACATGTAGTTGAATGTTAAAATGCTTGTGATGGATTCCTATTAGATCGAATCCATTCATTCTATCTGAGCTCTCATCACCCTCCTCTGAGCCGATAACACACGTTCATCCATCTGCATTCTATCCTCCTCTCCCAGTGTATGGGATTAAGCTTTAATGATGGATGTATTGTATTTATTCTGGATGAGGATGTTGATGGCTGAATGATGGGGANCTCTAGACCTTCCTACCATCAACCTCTGCATCCTGTTTTCGTACCAACCCTCTATTTATGCTCAATTTGACCCAATGTTGATCATGTCGATGTGATCGGTTTCTGGTGGTTGCTACTGGTCTCTTCCTCTGTTATGAAAGGACGATGTGAAATCCAGGTTTGTGGTAGCAAAGAAGATTCAGGATATCTTCTGTTCCTGTTGAGCAACACACCCACTTCCAGGATCCTAATTATGTCATGCCAAGTGCGCTGTATTGAGCACTGAGCAGCAGACCTCAAATGTCCATGAAAATTTTGTATCCAAGGTGTTTGTTATATTGCTTTTAATTCTTAAATTATTCATGTGTGTGATTGATTGCGGGCATTATCTAACTGTCAATCCATCGATCAATCTATCTGTTTGTCATTGTATGTATTCAAGTATTTTCATTCCTTCATCCACATGTTTAATTATTGATTAATCAATTGATAAATTGATTTATTTATGTATTTATTTCTATCTGTTTATCTATTATTTAATTTTATTAATTTATTCATTCATTCATTTATTTATTATGCCCCTACATTTTTTAAATTTTATTTTAAATTCATCAATCTATTTTTTTTTTTTTACATATTTATATATTTTTTTATTTCTTCAAATGTTTATAATGGGATTGAGATGGGGGAATGTACTCCGAAATTGTTTATCTCACCTAAATCTTGCCTTCAAATATAAATCTGATACCATTCTGTCTTTGCATTGAAAAAAAAAACGGTGTGAAAGATACCTTGCTCTATAGTTGAATATTTAAATAAGTATGATGGAGGCCTATTAGATAGGATCCATTCAATCTATCTGAGCTCTCATCACCCGTCTCTGAGCTGATAACACACATTCATCCATCTGCATTCTCTCCTCCTCTCCCAGTGTATGGGATAAAGCTCTAATGATGGATGTATTGTATTTATTCTGGATGAGGATGTTGATGGCTGAATGATGGGGGTAAAGCGATCATGCAAGCACCCACATAGCATTTCAAACATGTTTTGAGTATGCTGGTGAAAGAAAGGAGTTTGTGAATGTATCAAATTGTGGCCCTTGTCAATCATTTTTGAGGGGGTGGCAGCGGGGTTAGGGTAGGAAGGAGGATGAGGTAATGGAGAGACAGGTTATTCCCATATTTGATAATGGTAATGATAGATGCAATTTACGCCATATCCATCCTGCTGGATGCTCAAGGTGGATACAAAAAGGAGAACAGGGCGGGGTTTCACCAAGTTATGAAAGACTTTGAGAAAAACTTTACGCACGACTGGTGCCACTTCTTCTGCTGAATGGTAAAGAATCTTAAATGCGTACTACACTCGTTATTAAGGTACTCCAGTCTTTCTTAAAGTCATGCATAACTTTAAGATAAGAAAGACCTTAAGAACCACTTTGCGCACGACTGGTATTAGTTCTTGTGCTGAATGTTCACGAATTATAGCCTACTTGTTAACATACTCCAGTTTTTCTTAAGGTCGTGCGTAACTTTGAGAACGATTTGGTGAAACACCGCACTGGTCGGATAAGGGCGAGGACTGAATTTGAAGTTCGACCCATGACAGTGCTCATATGACAGGATGTACCAAGATCATAGGTGAACAGATGGACCACACATCATTTTCTAAGAACTACTCCTCAAATCAGGTCAAAGCTCTCACAGGAAAAAGACCTTTTGCTTCATTTATGATACAATTGCTTGTGGTAGAATTTTGAACCGGGATTCGACCCATGCTTTTATCAAATACAAAGTGGTTAGTGTGCGTATGATTGCGTAAACCGGTTCAGTATAGCTTGTATAAATACATTAATAAGTGATCTTCATTTTCTAAATGTTGAGCCGCTTGGAAAGAATCTAGAAGTTCCCTATTTGAAAAGTTTTTGTAAAGTACCCAGCAGGGGCTTGAACCTATGACCTGAACTTGGCTGCTCTAGCCACTGAGCCACACAGCATTAAACAGGGCAATAATGATGTCTTCAGGGACCCATAGATTTTGAGGATATTTGAAACAATGACTGTTGTGGTAGTGTATGGTCCTACATGGACTGGTATAGGGTAGGTTCTAGGCGAGTCATCTGTCTGGCACTTTGCCTACATCACTACCAAATCCTCATGCTCTCGTCATTTTCAAGAATGTAGAGTATAGGGCACTCAAGAGGCGTGGACACTCTCCAATCAGAGTGTAGTATCAGGGGCAGAAAAGGTTTTGAAATAAAAGAAAGTTTACACACTAAACTAAAAGTTTAAATCAAGGCGATTTTGAATAGCTTTTTATGTCCCAAAAATGAATCAAAGTGCTGGATGAAGAAGAAACAAGGTTTCCCTATTTTCTACTATTTCGAAATAGAGATTTACAGTAAGAAGGCATTTCGGTTTTAGGTCCATTGCATATTTTAATCATGATGATCATTTTAATCATGATGCAATTATCTTCATCTTTTGGAACACCCCCCCCCCCCATTTTTCTCAAATATATGCCTGATTAGAGCCAGCTTTTCCTGGCTTTTCTTCTAATTGAATAGATCATTCCTCATCTTAATAATCAAGAAATACCATAATTTGAAGAAAGCAAGAGAATAGAAGATACTATCCTGCTGTGAATCCAGACCATACATACTCAGTGCATGAGTCAGTGCTGTAATGGAACGAGGACAGTGGGGTGTGACGACATGAAACGTTTAGTAAAATCCATGGAGTCTGACAGCGGTTTCATTATTATTATCTCGGAATCGTGAGCTCAGACAATCGTTGACCCGTGACAGCCAAGGTTCTAGCCTCAATGAAATTATTCAAGCGTATGTGTATATTCATACATGGATTTTGATTTTTTTATTATTATGGAGCTATCAGGGGAAATGTGAGTGTATGAGGCTCACTACACTTATTAAAAGTTTTTCAAATAAGACGAAAACTCTCCAAAATGTCTCTTACATTTATATTGCTCCAAACATTATGTGTACAGACTGTGAGAATGTGGGCCATGCCCCCATATCCCCCTGTTTGACAATTGAGATTTTAAAAACCTCTATTACACACTCTAGTGTGATTAAGAAAAGAAAAACCAAGTTTCAATGGTTCATACTTGATTACATTGTTGAACCCTACCAAAGAAAGTACTGCTTGTATGTTTTTTACAGCATGAAATTATGATAAAACAATTTTCATATTCCCAAATCAGGAGCATGAGCCCCTTGAAAACATAATATAAACACTGATATCCTGAAGTCATAGGTCAAGTCAGAAGCTATCATAACAATTCATTTCTCGTCAGTAGGCGTATACCTGCCCCCAGCATGCTTCAGCCATTCAAGTTCGATTGAATAGATATCTGGTTTAATGAATGCATCATCTATGCGAAGCATGCACCCGTTTATGCAGACTGTAATAAGATTGCTGACAAGATTTAGAAACTGCTATGAGGGACAAAGGTGGGGTATCTTTTGACCAATATAAGCATTAAATGACACATTGATTATTGAAAGCTGGAGAATTTTCTTTCCACCAAAGTGTATGGATAATTTATTTAACATTAGATAGAAAACAAATATAGCACTAGCCATATAAGAAATTATAGTCCAAATGGAAACTACCAATTTTTTTACTGTTGATTCTTTATTCATAAAATGAGGAGATCCTGGTTTGATATTTGATGAGAGCTGTAATCCATACTCCATTTTGTGGGCACAATATGGCAGGGCTGATCCATTTTGATCAAACAATCTAGGACAAATCTTCTGGATGAATTGACTGGAATAATATGTGGGTGGATTCCAAGTAGGGTTCGATATTAGTATCCTATGTCTCTACTGTTCACCCATCTTTTTCGCCGATATCAAGAATCATTTTGATCATAATAAATAGTAATTTGAGCCTTTGTTTATTTCAAGTAGGACATAGCTGAAGAACTTTAGCAGTGTTAAGCCCCGGTCACATAGGACCCCGGAAGCAACACGATTCACCCCGACTCGTTGTTCTGAGGTAGTTAACTGTGAATTAACAAAGAGTCGGGATGAATCGTGTTGCTTTCGCGGGTCCTATGTGACCGGGGCTTTACCAAAATGTGATAATTTGGGGGCATTAAGAGCTCTTGGAATGATACTAGAAAGGTCTTGCCATGAAGAAATAGACCCCCTTTTGGCCTACATTGATACTGTTGAGGGTTATTACTGTGTGTAAATGAAGATGTCCTGGTGATGTACGTACTCAAAATATGGTTTAATTCTGTATTTTTCCAATTTTCTGCCCGTCTTGATTCCCATACGCTGACCCAGTATCAGATAATTTGCAGTGTGTTTAGATTTGTGAGTAATGAAGTGATCATTTGTCTTTTGGAACTGGGAGCCCATGGAACCTGTGTGTGTCCACCAATCAGGTTGTGTCAGTGGCTCTTTTCAGTGCTTGACCTCAAATGACCTCCAACCCATTGTTGGCATACCTGTCTGGGCTCTGTGGCTTTGGTCTTGGGCTTTGGGCTTTGACACTGCTCAGACCCCCTTCTACTCTAGTCTAGTCTAGTCTGCAGGCACAGACCCGCTGCTTATGGTTTTGAATATTTGCAGAATGAATGGGACTTATTTCAGAGTCATCGCTCAGAGATTATTTCCAATCATTACTGATACTGAGAGAGTGTTACTGTATGAATATATGTAGTTTAATATTGTAGACCCTGTAGAACCATGTGGATGAGGAAACTGAATCCAATGGTCTGTTGCAATAGACTAGTGGGAGTAAATGGGTCTGGAGGGAGAACCTGCACAGCTACCAGCAGATACCTTGGAGAGTTGGTTGTGTTGCTAGTCTACCTATCCAGAAACAGATAGTTCAGGTTGTGGCAGTCCTATAAAAGAGAGCTTGAATTAGGTATGTGCTTGCACTGCGAAATACCCTTCCCCCTTTCTCACTCTCTTTACCTACAAACTTTCCCTGGTTTCTCTTCCTCTGGTTGTTTCTTTCTGTGGTGGTTCTCTCTCTCTGTGCCCCTTCCACCTCTTTCTGCTCCCCTATTCTCTTTCCATCTCCCTCTTGTTCACTTGTCACTCCTTCCATCCCTCTCAATCTTGTTTTTGTTTTTATACTTGAAAAATAATGTTGACATCCTATGTGTAAGGATTTTACGTTGGAGCCTAATTGTCAACATATCCCACAAACTATGAGGATAACCCAGTTTTTCGATTTAAATATTTCTGTTTAAAAAAAAATTATAAAGAGAAGATAAAGATAGAGGGGGAAAACAAAATTTCTTAACAAATATCCATCTGATCCACCCCTTTAACCCCAATTATGCTACCCGTGGATGAGATGCATCCCTGTTCTGCTGTGTTTGGAGTAAATAAACATGCATGTTGTCATATTGAAATGTCTCCCAGCCAGCCAAATCTATTCAGACTCTGGATATGTCATTGGGGTAGTGAATCTTCAGTGATGCTGTGCTATGTTTAGCACAAGACATTTTGCATTTCGCTTGCAATCCATCGACACATTATTGCTTTTGCTACTTCCCACATTTGCACATGTGCACAGATTGTCAGTACAATATTACTGTGAAGCCATGTGGCATGCATTCGAAAGTCTAGATTGAGGAGAGCAGTTGTGTTACCCGTATTACGTGAACAAGCAGGGTGTAACTAATAATATCAGTAAAACTCTACCAAAATTGTGCTGGTCAGGGCCCTATTGCATAAAAAGTTGCGGTTAAATGCAAGTCAGAAAATTAAACGCAACTCTAGTTTCAACCAATCAAGAGCGCGTATTTAGGACTTGCGTTTAATTTTCTGAGTTGCGTTAAAACGCAACTTTTTATGCAATAGGGCCCTGGTCCCTAAGTGACCACACCTCGATTACCATCTTATTGCCTATTTAGGATAACCATTTTCTTGTCCACTTAGTAAAGTTTTAATAGTGAGTCTTTAATCCATTAATCTCAAAGCTGTGAATAAAACCAACGAGGGAGCTCATTGCGCTCCATTGGTCAACAATCCAAACTGACCAGATAGCATGGCTGGTCAGTTTTCATCATTCATCAGGGGTGTCCACACTATGGCGAAATTACCACGACCCTTACATGTGCATTGATGTCTAAACATCGATGTCAGGATCACTGTAACTCGTAGTGCGGACACGATTTTCTGGAGAATCGGAGCGCAATTCAAATCGCATTTCAGAGTGTGATTATTTGGAAATATCACCCTGGCGACTGTAGTGCGATGATTTGGACAATGATGTAATTACCCGTAATGCACTGCACATTACAGGGAGCGGAGGCATTTCACCAAGTCGTTCTTAAAGTCACGCACAACTTTACGTTCGACTGGTATAAATTCTTGCGCTGAATGCACGCACTATTATGAATCATAACGCGCAAGAAGGGTTACCAGTCGAACCTAAAGTCGTGCGTAAAGTCTTATCTTATCTTGGTGAAACACCTCCCAGGAATACCTGCCGTGCAGGTACATGTTTGCAGAGAATGTTATGATCCAGTGACCGCTTTACTTCTTGGTAGTCAAAGAAGTATTTTGTATTGTAATTTTGCCTTATACTGTCAAATATACTTTGTTTTTGATTCTCTTAATTTTCCAGTGTCGACATATCCAAAGCACATATATGAGTCATTTAAGGCTCTGAATCTGGATTATGATCTAAAGGCCGTATCTCACCAACGGAGACGTCGCCGCGACGTCTCCAACTTATCAGTCGCGGCAGTCGCGGAGACGTCTCCAACAAAAAAATGGCTTGTGCTCTCACCAAGGAGACGTCTCTGCGACGTCTCAGAGACGTCTCAGAGACCTCTCCGCGACGTCTCAGCAACCTTGCGGAGACCCAGTGCAAACTACCAGCCAAGTCGCCGCG
>BQKZ01000048.1:163813-174171 GCA_036244855.1 Temnopleurus reevesii
TTCAAGGGTGCATTGCACAAATTAAAAACAAAAATGAAAACTCCCGCAAATGTTATTTGTGCTTTTGACTTTTACATAGGGAAAACCTATGGCAAAATGTTGCTGTTTTTTTTTAATGGAAGAAGTTATATGCAACGGGCCCAATAGTTTTTTTTTCCTGCTGCTTTGTCTAATTGATAATGAGCATTGTACATGTAGATAAATTGTGCATTAAATTGTATTATTAGAGGATGTATATCAATTTCTGTAAAATTAAATAACCTTTATACCAAAAGAAAAGAAGCATTGCTAATATTAAGTTCTAGATAGGCACTAGAATAATTCAAGATTCAAGATTCTTTTTATTTGAATGTGATTTGGAAGTTAAACAGCCTTTTCCATGCTCTAAAATCATACCAAAGACTGCATGGCAAGGAAAACTGGGTAGCTGAAAACTGATCCAAAATCCAATTCCTCCACAACAATTCTTTGAATATGAAAAATGGTATTATTGTGAATTTGAAAATTAATGATACTAATATAAAAAATCCATATAGCGCTGAATTCCTAAAAAGGTTCAAAGCGCTTTACAATATAAACATAAAAAATACGTATAAATTCACAACTTTTCAAGCAATCTTGTTTGACTTATATTTTTTTCTTCAACCTATATTGATATTCTCCATTCACTGAGAGCCCAATGATTCCAGGGGTTAGGACCGCTTTAACTGGAAATCTGAAAACTGATCCCAAGACCAATTCCTCTATAAGAATTCATCAAGTTCTTTGAATGTGAAAAATGTATCTATATAACACCACAGGGCAGTTGAGCAGTCCATCAGGGAATATGTATCTCTAATGGGATATGATTGATGATTCAGAATTAAATCTATCAATATCAAAATATTTTCATCCCATACCGTATGTGCACATCAATACTGTCAAAATGTAGTATTATTTCATAAGAGTAACTTCTGTACTTGACATACTTTTTAATATGGGTACTTAACTCATGTTTTAATTGCATGAAAACTGATTCCTTCACAAGAAGTCACCAAGTTCTTTGAATGTGAAAAATGTATCTGTAACACCGCAGAGCAGTTGAGTAGACCATCAGGGAATATGTATCTGCATGGGATATGATTGATGATTCAGTATTATGATGAAAGCTACTGATGATATGCATAAGGGAAGGTTATGCGTCTCCTCAAATTAATCTACTCCCCTTTCACACAAGCCACAAATTGCGTAAATATGAACTCTTTACTTGGCATATTCAGTCACACCAATACTGTCAAAAATGTACTAAATAACAAAAAAAATCCAATCTATACAAATCAGTGGAGTCAATGACATTAATTTCTGATCTTGACATACTAATGGTAATGCATTCATGCTTGTAATATGGAACATACATGTTGCCTTCTGGACTTCAATCTTGCACATGCTCAGTATTATTGGTTTGTATGTGTTCACATTATGATTCACAACTAGTAGTAAGCTTGTTCATGAGTCTGCCCCACCCACTTTTCCTCAACGAGAAGTCATTCAAGAATATTTTTATATTTGAACAGACCTACATATTTACACGACATGCCCGTCATATCGATGTCCAGACAAAGGAAAACAAAATTCATTAAAGCATTTGTGTAGGATAATGTTTCATCACTGAAAAGGATACTCTGTGTAAAAAAAAACAAAATGAATAGTCCTACATGGTGTAATATAATTATATTTATATACAGATCTTTTTTGTACAATTTGAATGGGGCTATATTTATATCATCCCTCATCCATTGAGACAGTTTAACTGCTGTCAGTAATATAGAGATGATGCAGGGGACATGTGAGAATTGCTCCAGATTAGTAATTATTCATCTCAAAATAGCTCTGACTGTATGAAAATGTCCCTAATTTTCTAAAAAAAAAATGATACCTGTATACAATATATATCTGTATGCAGTTCAGGTATAAATTAATTTGATACCGATTTTTTGGCAATGTGAATAGGACCAAATTTGTATTCTCAGTCATCCATTGAGACAGTTTGACTGCTATCAGTAATAGAATCCCCATCATCAATGTTTATGTAGGAGCAGATGTAGAGATGAGGCAGCGGACATTGAGAATTGCTCCAGATTAGTAATTATTTATCTCAAAATAGCTCTGACTGTATGAAAATGTCCCAAATTTTCTTAAATGTTGATACCTGTATGCAATATTTATATATCTGTATGCAATTCAGGTATAACTTCATTTGATACCAATTTTTTTTTGCAATATGAATGGGGTCTAATTTGTATTCTCAGTCATCCATTGAGATAATTCGACTGCCATCAGTAATGCAATCCCAATCATCAATGTTTATGTAGGAGCGGATCTAGAGATGAGGCAGAGGACATGTGAATTGCTCCAGATTAGTAATTATTTATCTCAAAATAGCTCTGACTGTATGAAAATGTCCCAAATTTTCTTAAATGTTGATACCTGTATACAATCTGTATGCAATTCAGGTATAACTTCATTTGATACCAATTTTTTTTTGCAATGTGAATGGGGTCTAATTTGTATTCTCAGTCATCCATTGAAATAATTCGACTGCCATCAGTAATAGAATCCCAATCATCAATGTTTATGTAGGAGCGGATCTAGAGATGAGGCAGCGGACATGTGAGAATTGCTCCAGATTGTTAATTATTGATCCCAAGATAGATCATCCATTGGATTTTCTACCATCAATCTTCTACTTTGAGGAGATGCTGATCGTTCTGGAATATGCATGGGGTGTATTTTCTTTATAGGAATTCAGGGCTTTCATCACAGGCGAATTGACGGGTTTGCCAATAGATTTAAATTTTTGTCTGTTTCTTGCAACTGGAAATAGATGCATGGTATTCCTTAAACTGGTTAGTAACAATTGAACTATAGGGCCTAATACTTGAAATACAGTTTGCAGGTATACATTCACCGTTACTGTGTCAAGCAAGACGGGCAAGATTTTGGGTTGTCAATAACAACCTTTGTGTGTAGATAACGCATAAAATTTGCATCATTTAGTAAACCTGGATTTTGCTTTGTACTCACTTTTGTTCATTTGTTGCATTATTTACATTTAAATTTTTTGTCTCCAGCATGCACATTCCGGAACGGTTGGCATCTCTTGGTTTAGTGCAATTTATCTTTGCTCAAATTAGTTGAGCCTTTCTTCCCACTTCATTAAGTGTGTGGTTATTTATGGAGAATATTGTTTCTTGTTTTGGCCATCTTTGTTTTCACAGCACCGATTGTTGGCCATGATTTATTCCCATTCGGTGCTTCAACTGCAATTAAATGTTTCCTCCCAAATACCTATCAGAGCTCTTGTCTAGCGCCAGTGTGACTATGACAAGAGCTACCTCTCCTTTGCATCAACACAAAAGACCATGTCATCACTGTGCATTGAGCGTTGATAATTTAAATTTTATAAGATGATGTATGACATCAGAAATTGTTGGTATGTGCTTGTGGTATATGTTTGTCAGAATATATTTGAGATGTTATATTTGACAAAGGACCTCCTTCTTAAAATTGAGAGACATAATTCAAGAGTTTGTTTTGCTTGAATGTGTTCTCTTGACAGTTTTGGAAAACAGATACAATGGGATGAAATCTATGGGCCTATATATGGAATGACTCTCACTTTCTGTGGCATTTATGGCATGCAACCATTTCATTTCTCAGAAAAAGATGTTTGTAATCACAATTATATCTGAAATATTACACATTTGATATATTATCTACACCACAAGGAGATCGGAAAGGGAAAAGAGAAGTTTCAATTTTATGATTACTTTGAAAGTATATCAAAATATTAAAAGTTTTATGATTCGTACTTTCCATCAATTTCTCAATATCAACAGTGTATCTAAAAATGCTAGCATACTTAAAAAGCTTGAAGCAATGCCGACTGAAGCGAGTAAAAAGTATTACAGTAAAAAGTAGGGAAAAAGAGAAAGTTTTGAGAAATGTTTGAACACAGCCATCCCACTCACTCTCCATGAACGTGAGCCTCACCTTACTCACAAGTGACTGGCAAAGGTCACGGCAGAGGTCAACTGTGGAGGTCAACCGCAGAGGTCACATGAATGTCTTCAAGACCCTTTTCAAGGAACATTGTAGGGCATTGTCAAAAGTGAAACTGGAGTTTGGAATGTTGAGGGTAAGGTAGCTTCAAGTTTTCTTTATTTGCGCTCTGTCTGGTTGTACACTCCATAGAAATGGGTATTGTTCGCTTTCTGGAGATTGACATCGTATTTTGAGAAATGGAAACGTGTCTTTAATAAGGTTTATTGGCAATCTTTATATGAGATTTTGAACTATTCTTAATTTCGAAGCACTACATTCAGGTTATACTAGGAATATCTATGAATAAAAATTATTTTGATTGGCAAACTTTTTGACTCCTACAATTCAAACAACATAATAAAAAGCCTACAATGTACAAGTTGTACCAAGAGCTTTGAACTTTTCAGGAACATTTTCTATATTAATGAGAAAGAAAGTCTAATTTTTTGAGGATTGTACATTTTTAAAACGTCTGCATGTACAGGTATGAGCCCTTGAAGATATAACATTTAATAAGTTGACAGGGAGTGTACATGAAAGTATCATGTAATTAATCATTGCATAATATCACATACGATTTGTTCATGGGGTTAATTAGCTGGTTTCCCTTTTCAACAACTGTCCAGATGATATTTCTGAGTTTTGACACAAGATATTAAACTAAGAAATTCCTGCAGAGCACGTGTAGATTTGAGCCACATGAATATAAGGCAGGGGATGACTCATTAATTCTTGAGCTATGACTGAGATAGGTACTTTCTATGCAGTCTATTTCTTTTCGACTGTCTCACCACCCAGACTGCTTTCTTAGTCTTCTTTCAGGCCTTTTGAATATTTTATCCGCAGTACATGTAAGACTAGCAATCAAAACACAGCATAATGGTTAGTCTGTCTTAACCGTAGATGTATTTTTAGTATTTATGTTTTCAAATTGAGTAAACATTGAAAAGGCACAGGCTTCAAGATGTAATTGGAAAAGAAAATTATTTAAAAAAGACAATCGTGACAAGGCTAAGGAAGACCTTCAGAAATGCGCATCTATTGTTTGCTAGTTAAGCATACATCTATTGTGCAAACCCAATCACAATTATCTTGATCAATACTCAACTACCGGGTTCTTTCTTCCATATATGGACACTGTTTTTACACAGGGGATAGAGCTTCTTCCAACTTGCTTGTTGGAATTGCTCACATGTTATTTAGTTTTTTTGAATGAAATTATGCTTAATTGACCAATTGCTATAAGTATATCATGGGTCTACTCTACTCAATGTCCATAGTAAGTTTTTTTTTTTTTTTTTTTTTGGGGGGGGGGGGGGATATTTTCTCAAACAACACTCACATTATTTTTGTGTATTCTTCACATGAATAATGTTTGTTTTGGTTGAATTGGTGAAGCAATATTCTCAATTGAAATACCAGAATTTTATTTACTCAATTCAATTGAATGATTCTTCCATCTTTTGTACCCAAAACCTATATAACAATAAAAGATGAATGATGTTTTTATGTCTTGTTGATACATTTTACAATAGAAAAATGTACGCATACCAACATGTCGGGCACAAAGAAGGTCAGACAAATGAATGTGTAGGCATTCAGACATCTCCTGATTTAGAAGCTTATCGTATTAAGTTCTCATTTAGACTCTCTGGTATTCAATCAAATTAAACGATAAAAAAAAATTAGGCTTACAGGGAATACTTTTCCTGTTATTACATTTCCATTTGCTATGCATTTTAGCAGGATTGCCCTACAGAAAATGTTATTCTTAGCAACTTTATCAGCAACTTTTCACATAAAATTGTACAGAAGAGTGTTGAAAATGTTACCTTAATGTCTAAAACTGCTGAGCAAATGTGAAAAGGAAATTTATTCCTGATTTTTTTAGTATGATGTTAAAAACAAAATCAGCAAACTATACATTTTGGTATTCAGTGAAAGAAGCCATGGGACTAAGTATGATGAAATCATACATTCTTGGCTGTCTGGTTGGAGATTGAAAAAAGGGGGCGTGGCACTTTTCAGCTGTTTTGTCAACACTTTTACCAAATATGCAGAACTTTATTTATAGTTGACTGGTTGTCCTTCTAGAAGATTTCAGTGACATCACACATGAGGCAAACCACAAATTGTATGACAGGCAGCATCATATTTGTGGTCTGTGGGGGTGCTCAAAGTAAAGACAAACAAATTGAGAAATGTGAGAAAAAAATATGGACATCACCTCAAAGCTATCAAACTGCCTAAAAATGTTATTCTATGACTGTAGATGGTAGGAATGTGCAAACATGTAGGATTACTTGCATTTTATAGGCTAAAATTGTTCTTTTGTTCTAATTCATTATATTCAATACATATATAATCCTGTTTTAAATGAAATTTTCATTGGGTTTTGTTATTGCTAATTTTACGACCTAGAATTTGATAAAACTGTCAAACATCAGAATGCCCAAAGGATAGACTTGTGTAAAATGATGTTTAAAAACATGAAAATAGCTCTCGAATTCAGTGAAACCACTAAGCTCTACCTTCACTACAATATTATCTTTTCCAGTGTAGAGGAGTCTACAAACATTACGATAAGTTGTAATGTAGTAGGAAAGCCTGGAGCTTTACGAGACATGTATGATTTTAGAACGGGAAGCGGTTTATGTCAAGTATATATTTGTCTGGCGGAAAGAAGGGTCTCTGTACGGTTCATCCTCTGGGTACTCTATCCATAACATTACCAAGTCGTAGCTTCCTCTGAAAGGATTTTCAGCAGCTTGCACGTTGCCAAGTTATTTCAATTTACAACTTCATATCATATTGCAATGTTTATGGTTAGATATGAATATTGAGTGAATTCTTGTTTTCATCCAAACATGGATAAACACTGATTAACAGTGCATTTCCAAGATTTTTTTTCACAGCTTCTTGGAAACATACTGTTAATTAGTGTTTATCCATGTTGGGATAAAGGCAAGAATTTATTTATTTGCTATCTACCTGGCAAGAAAAAAATGATGTAATTGATAAAGAATATACAGTATAGTAAAACCTGTCTGAAAAGATGGGACCTGTCTGTAGTGACCACCTGTTTATGTTTAAAGTGATCACATAACTTGGTTTCCTTCAGATGAAAGTATGTGTTATAGAACCTTTCTTTTCTTTGGTTGCCCTTGGGTGACCAATATAGACAGGTTTGACTGTATATATATCATAGAGGTACAGCAAACCAATTTCAGTGGCTTTCTCCCATTAATGACTACAGTGGTCTAGATACATTCATTCCAGATGAAATTTTGCATTGCAGAATCTGTCTATATACAGGAAACCTGTCTATAATGGTTATTTTTTCCATTTCCTCTATTTCTTACTATAGAGATATTTGGCTGTACAAGGAAACCATCTTGTCCATGAATTTTATGTTTAAGATGTTTTTCCCATAGATATTTCCTGATTAGATTCTGATTTTAGTATATGCCCAAGGATTTTCACACATATTTGTTAAAAGTCACAAGTTCGAGGTATTCAAGCTGGAGGATATTTTAGTTTCATGCTTGGAATTCTTTCCTCTTAGGCATAAATTCTTCTTTTTCTCGAAAGGAATTTGTTTTATATCGTCCCGAAATTGCACATTAAAGACAAGTTTGTCTATTTGTGCATTGGACCTTGTTTGATACCCTGGTACTGAACTGGTACTGAAATTCTATTTGTCAAAACCATGCTATCCTGAAGATTTAACAAAATATTTGAAAACATTGCAGGTCTCTTACGCTAATCATGGTATTCTGATAATGAATGAAAGATTTGTTGCTATTTTTTTTACTACTGGTATTAGGTTGTAATTAATCGCAGTATATTACCTAATTTATAGGCTTGTTTAGTGTTGTAAGTGTAAATTTGATATGTAGGCCTATATACATGTAGGCCTATACTGCCAGTTAATTTTACAGATCTGTTGTTTTGAAGGAAATGATTTAGCAGATAAACGTGTATGTAGGCGTACATCCACAGAAGTATACCATCATGCAGTTAGGCTTTTGGGTTTCTTATGATCATTTGTTTTGCCATGCATTGGAGTTTGAATGAATCCTACTGTCATAAAGAAGCATAGATGTGATTTGTTCCTCAATTTAATAAGAAGAAAGATGATATTATTGGTATATAAAATATATTTCCTTAGTTCAACTTTGTAATAATAATAATAATAATAATGGTGGCTACTTGTATAGCGCACAGGTCCACCTTATCGGTGCTCATGGCGCTGAAAGCTTTACACTCACTATTATTCTATATGTTTTTTACAAATAAATCTAAATTCTAGTTCTATTTTTAAGTGCCTTTAGCTTTTCAACCAAATTGGATCAAGGCACTCTACAATTGTCATGTCATTTAATATTATTTTATATTCTTAAAAAAATAAAGGGATGAAATTGTTGTAACTCAATTTTTTTTCTGTGAGCCCCCTCCAAATATATAGATAAGTTGCTGAAACACAACACAGTGCTGTTTATAGTCAAAATTACCAAGACTTTCTTGTCATAAATCTGCCCATGCAGAGATAAATAGTCCCATCCAAGGACTTAAACAATACAAATACGAAGCGATCCATGTCCGCCTATACTCCATCCACTCATGCACATTACAACCTGTGTGAGATACCTATGAGTATCATGGATTGTTCACATAACAAAGGTTATCAAGCATTCCGCACATACCACTGGGTTTTCCTTTATTTGCAGTCAGCTTTTGTCTACCGAATATATCTCCCTATTGTGTTCGTTCATTCTTTGGGACACCACTACCCGCGTACATTGCATGGTGTCATGAAGGTGGTATTTAAAAAAGGGGGAGGGGCGTGTAAGAGAGAGAGAGAGACAGACAGACAGAAACATGGGAGGGGGGGGGGGGGTGTTAGTGATTTTTTTTGGGGGGGGCATCACTACCAGTGTACATTGCATGGTGTCGTGAATGTGGTATTTAAAAAAAGGGGAGGGGCATGTAAGAGAGAGAGAGAGAGAGAGAGAGAGAGAAAGAGAGACAGACAGAAACATGGGGGAGGGGGTGTTAGTTCTTTTCATAGGACACCACTGTCATTGTACATTGCGTAGTGTCATGAAGGTAGTATGTAAATAGGGAGAGGGGCACATTACATTGTGTAGATTCCCTCACTAGCCCAAAGGTGCCAAGAAAGATGTATTGATCTTAAAGGGGAGGGGCATATTATATGTGTGTGGGGGGGGGGGGGGGGTCAATCAAGGTAACAGACATTGCATAGTGTCATGAAGGTGGAATTCACAATGTGGAGCGGCAAATAAGAAGATATATTTTTTTGAAAGAGGAGTAACAATTGTCCTGCTACTTGATATACTAATATTAGAGGGGGTGGTATAATACTAGTTTATCACCAATTTATGTTGCTCTGCATCTTAAAGAAAGTTTGTCCTATTTTAGGGGAGGGGTGCATTCCCCTTTTCATCAATTTACACCAGATAGTGTTTACAACTATTTTCAGTAATAATATTTTTATATTGTACCAACTTCAGATCAAAGGTCAGATATTGATTAAATTTCAGATTGTTAGTAAGAATAGATATATGATTTTTCCCTGAATAGTTTTGTTTACATCAGAGACCTGTCCCAGTCTGTATGTATACCAAATGCAACTTTTATCAAGAACAGGAATCACACTGGTCAATATAGAGCCCCCTTCATTTGCATTTCTGACTATCATCTTACTAAATACCCCTTTAACAAACAACTGATATTATCCACTGCATACCACTCCGTTACCTTATTTGCTTGATACACAAATTATGTAACTTAACTTGGAATATCATGAGCTTCTAAGGAACGGAATGCAAGCTTTAGATGTGATTAAATAGATTAAATAGAAGCAGTAATCAATGCATACCGCAGTCAAATCAACAGAACAGGGCAAATAAATAACAACTAAAAACAACTTTTAAGATCTGTTGGATGAAGCGAAGCCCAAGAAATTGTCCAACCATTGTAGAATTAAAAGAAGGTTATAATTAAGAATGCAGTGTATTGAAGTATTACGATAGGTAACAATGGATGTACCTGGGAGAAAATGGTTCCATTTGGAATCTATATCAATCGCATCTCTTTATGAATTCCCAGATAAACATAAATTGCAGTTTTTTTTATTTAAAGCTTTGTACAGTATATTAATTTGCACACATTTATGTCAACCAAATCATTAAAACCATTTTAATATGCACATTAAGAAATTCTTAATTGGCGCTTAGAGACAAGTGTGTGAT
>BQKZ01000048.1:174523-193317 GCA_036244855.1 Temnopleurus reevesii
GGGGGGGGGGGGGGGAGGATAGGTGATGTGTTTATTTTACATTTGAGTACTTCATGATGATGGCCAAAGGGTAATGTTGCATGAAACCAGTCACAATTTGATTGGAACATGTTCTTTTTTTAGAATTAATGTGCATTTCCATAGGATGCCCTTTGGCTCCCATCATTTCTTAAACATAGAAGATATGCCCTGAATGTGCATCATATTTAACGTTTTATATTTAGTTTTGAATTTCCGTCTATGTTTGATTTTTCCTATGTATCGTCATTTGTTGATGACCAGGTGGGGTCATATGATGAAATTAATACAGCACCAATACTTTTCAATCACACTGTTCTACTGGGCTGCTCGAGTGTAAATATCAATTTTGGGAGTTACTGTTCTCTTTTTATTGGTTTGGGTTGAGACACAATCACAGTTGATAAGGACATGAATTGATATGAGATACATGTTCAGTTTCGACTGAAGATAATGCATTTCCAATCGACACTGCTCTAGAAATTTCTCGAATACATTATGTCTCAAACAAGATATTGAGTGAACCATGACACATAAAGCTAATTGGGGTATGTTCACCGTCGATGGCAGTCTGATTAAGAATCCTGTCGGCTATCGCGTGCTCATGTTGGAGTGCGGAAACATTCAACTCTAGGGAGGAAATCCTGAGATTTGAGATGGGTTACACATTTGTAAACAATTTACCTCATGGTGGGTGGAAGTAGAGCCACAACACTTCTCACCATCTTATTTTACCAGACCTTCTAAATTTTCCACACTCCACATTGCCTTTAGTAGATTTCATATAAGTCAAACAATCATGCAAGTCATGGGTCTTTCCAAGTTATCTTCTCTGAGTTATATTGATTTTACCCCGTACAAGTCAAAATTTCTTCATGTTAAAGCGATTTTCCTAAGTTTCCAAAATGTTACTCATGTAAGGATGACTGTATCCATGCATGTAGGAGAATGGGAATAAATGTATTATTGAGGATGGAATAAAAGATGATAATGGGATTCTTTGATATGAGAGGGCAGTCAGAACAAGTTATAATGCAATGCAAAAGCCTACTATTAGTTGCTAAAGACTGAAATGCAGTGTTGTGATGAATCTGCTGATTGCCATGCAAAAGTGCTCCTTGTTCAGATTTCCTGTACTGGAGCAAGCAGCACTGAACATGTATGCTAATATAATGTAATATAATATGTTATTAAAGGGGAATTACACCCAGACAATAATGTACTGTCAGTAAATGAAGAAAAATCAGATGAACAAACTGTGAAAATTTCAGCAAAATTGGATAATCCGTTCAAAAGTTATGAATTTTCAAAGTCATCATTTCCACCTGTGCTGGGCATCCTTGAAATGGCATGCGTATAGCTAATTAGCATAATCTGTGATGTCATACATGGAGAACTCCTCATTCACTTTGTATATACATTTATTGAAAATGGATCAATATCATATTTAAAATGAGGAATCAACCCCGTTCTTTCTGGAATGCTTGCAGAATTGATGTGGCTATAATATATGTAACCGAAGAAACACAATTTTGTGTACAGAGCAAATGGAGAGTTCTCCATGTTGGCAGCCATTGCCTGTGCGTTTGCCAATTTAAGGAGCCCATGAGGGGTGTAAATCAAAACTTTGAAAATTCATAACTTTTGAATGGATTATCTGATTTTGCTCAAATTTTCAGTGTGTTCATCTTATTTTTTCTTTATTTAATGATAGCAATATAATCTCTGAGTGTAGTTCCCCTTTAAGCAACTTCTTCCTTCACCATTCTCCGAAACGCAAATGTTGGCAAGCATGTTTGCATTCACAAATGTCCTCTCTATGCAATTATATGATATTTGTAACTTAATTGATTTACAAAAAATATAACTTTGTACAGTGCTTTGGACTTGTTTTGTAATGATAAATTGATGGAAATGAATGACTAAATTTGTGTCTTTTTCTTTTCTTTCTCTGCAGATCGTGAAGATCAGTCCATCCTCTGCACGTGAGTATGACAGAACACAAATATTGATATCAACAATTGTAGGCCAGTAATGCTATCGACACCTTTATCTTCCCAGCAAAGGAAGAATATGATATCAGTATTACTATTAACAATATTGTACAAATTCTGAGAATATTAAAGCCCAAATGACACCAAACATTGGCATTGGCATATTGCTAATAGTACAGAAAGACATATGAAGCCGGAACCAGCATTTCCATTATTTGACCCACTGTAAACAACACCAATCTCCTATATTTACACTGTATACCAATAGATTGCACCGTAGCAATAAGGACATTTTACCTCCATTTCATTTCTCAAACGTTACAATGAGATTAAACAAAAATCATTTTTCTAAACAGCTTTTTTTTAAAACCTGTTTGGTGGAAACGCTTGTGAAAACTATAAGAGAGCATAATTTGAGGATGTTGTTTCTTGAAGGTTACCATCAGTTGCAAATTAAATGAAACAGACTTTCTCATCCTTGCATATTGGTGTGCACTTCAAACAAGGATGTTTGCGAAACAATGACTTTGATTCATGCATGCTGATGAACTGCAACTTGCTATTGATTGCAACTTTTGAGCATCATCCTATACTACTCTTACTACTACACACAATAGCAAAAAATGAAATAACCTGAACAAAACTATATGGGAGAGAAAAAAGTTTAGTAAGGAATGTCGAAAGACACCTGTACAGGCATCTTCACTGACCTTAGCTGGGTGTTATAACACTGTTATGGAATATTATCCTGCAGGTGCTATGGATCTTACTGTGTTGACCTGGCTAATATCATACATGTGTGTCTAGAAGAACCTAATCCGCTATGTTGCCAGGAGGTGACAATTCTTGGCATTGGCCAGCCACGCCCAGTTTCTTGACATTTCAAATTTCAATTCCATAGGAGCTTTTCAGGAATTGAACATGGTCTATTATCCAATTTTTTTTTAATTCATCTACATGAGATATGAGGTTAAATGTTTGATGTTGTGATAGTTTTCCTTGATTTTAATTTGAGGTGCGATATTATAGCATTTCAAGAGAAAAAAGGTTTAAATCTTCAAGAAGTTACTATCAATTGGGTTTTCTTTGCCAGACTGGTAGAGGTCACAAAACCTTTGTGCTCAGCTCAAGTCATGTTTTGACACCCAGTCTCTGCAATCTTGCAATACAATCGTGATTCACTTCAAATTCCTCAGCTATTTTTAGGAAAACTGTTTTGCCTTAAGCATTGTTATGAACTTTCATACTCGCAAATATGAGCCACTAGTTGGGTGAATAGTCTGAGTTGGTCCCCTACAAGTGTTGCAGTTTTCTTCTTAAATTACCCGTTAGTCTCGAAAATATCAATCTGAATTGACCTCACCAATCAAATGCCTAGAACTGGAACTTTGATGGGAACAAGGAATTGCGGTCTCCCATGCCATTCAGGGAGACTGTTGCATCAAGATACAATAACAAACTCACAAACATCTTAACCCCATTCAGGATAGGAATTATTTTACTACAAATTCAATCACTATTCCGTTACTAAATCGGCAACACTAAAATGTTAAATTTGTCTTATTAGAACATTCCAATCGAATGTCATGTTACCATATTGAATCTTCTTCGTCAAAAAGCATGTTAAAAAGGTAAAATGTTGCCAATTGCGTGGAAAATAGTGACTTTCAAATGATGTTTGCATTGCCGATTAAAGGATTTATGACCATTTTAGTGACCATTTATGACCATTTTTAGGAAAACTGTTTAGCCTTTAGCATTGTTATGAACTTTCATATTCGCAAATATGAGCCACTAGTTGGGTGAATAGTCTGAGTTGGTCCCCTACAAGTGTTGCTGTTTTCTTCTTAAATTACCCGTTAGTCTCGAAAATATCAATCTGAATTGACCTCGCCAATCAAATGCCTAGAACTGGAACTTTGATGGGAACAAGGAATTGTGGTCTCCCATGCCATTCCGGGACACTGTTGCATCAAAATGAAAAATAAAAAAACCTCACAAACATACCTTTCAGGACGATGGATCACGTTTTGTGTTTTGGTCCAATAAATTTTGATATACATGTAGTGCTCTAAAAATATACCTAATGTATGAGCAGAAAGATTACAAAAAAAAATCTATACTAGATCTGGCCATTTTTATTCTATCACCATTTTTCGTTGGATGTTGAGAATTTTTCAATGAAAGTAATCACTAAAATGGTCATTAATTCTTAAATTTGCAACCAGAAATCATTGGAAAAATCACCGTTTTCCACACAAATTAGCAACTTTTAACTTTTTAATTTGCTTTTTGACAAAGAAGATTCCATATAGTAACATAGTATTTTAATTGAAACAGTCTAAAAAGAGAATTTAGCATTGTAGTGTTGCCAATTTAGAAAAGGAATAGTGATTGAATTTGTTGTAAAATAATTCCTATCCTGAATGGACTACATGAGGCATGCCTTTGTGCAACCCACCCCAGATTCACCATTTGTTTTGTTTTTTGCCCTGTGGAATATTCCGTTTGGGAAAGAATGTGAAAACATGTTTGTCACATTTTGACAGGAAACTTTCTTTACACTCTGTGGTTCGCAGTATGTTGATTTAAAAATGTGAGGGAAGTGCTATATTCAATACATGTTCTGAATAAGTTTGAATACACAAGCTTCCCAAGCGTAATGAAATGTTTGGACGGATCTGAAGTTTAAATGGCCTGGGAGCATGTTTAATAAAATTTGAATATTACAAGATTCCCAAGTTTAATGAAGTGTTTGATATGATGATCAAGTTTGAATTTTCAAGTTCACTCAAATTTCAGACAGTCATTGAGAGTACAGGAACTTGTACGTAGAAATGCAGCAAAATATGTGTTGCTTACAAAATGATAAGTTGATATATTTACAACATGAAACACTATACAGTGAATACATGAAATGGTCATAATTGTCAATTATTGTATAGAAATCTTGTCTCAATACAAACTCTGGGACCCGTCAAATGAAGCTTGAAATCATCACAACTTTGTCATTTATGGTAAGTCTTATGGAATCTTTGCTACTGATTGGATGTTGGACAGTGTTGTCATAGTAGTTACTGTAAATGGACAAAATTGTACTTTTTATAGTTTTATGCAATTGGCCCCAGACTTGCAGAATCTGGCTTCACTATACTCAATTTGTCTAAGCTCACATGTATTTTCAGATCATAACATTTCCATTCATAGCACAAGATTAATATTTTGAGCATTTTCTTTGCACCCAGTGGAGAATCTGGAGCCGGAAAGACAGAAAACACCAAGAAAGTTATCCAGTACCTCGCCCATGTGGCTGCTAGCAAGGGAACAAAAGGTTCAGCAACAATCCACAGTATACAAGTAAGTATTCAACTAGGCTGCTGCTAACTATTTAACTAGCTAACCAGTTAACATCTGCACTGCCATTTTGTGGGTAGAGATTCTGATGATAGATGAGGATGGAAAGGGATAAAATTCTCTGAATATTCAGCACATTTAGATCTGAGTCAATCATCTGAATTTCATAAGCTGGGAATTGACTCTTTTCAGAGTCAATAAAGGAAGTCAATTTTCTGCCTTGGAGTGGTGTAATATCAAATGATAATGAAATCAATTTGAGTCAAAGTAACTCAGAAAATTAGTTCTTGAGATGTTGAATATATAGTATAAACCTCACTCCATACAAATTTATATCATAGCTATTAGTCTAAAAATAATTCCTTTGTTCTCATTCCAATGAATCTGTATGAATATGATATTGAACTGAGAGAAATATTAACTAGAATGTAATGGAAAATATTTTTTTGTATTTTGGGGACTATGTAAACGAGAAGGGCACTTTCCATCAAGTATTTGTCAGAATCTTTACTCGTCAAATGCAAATGCCTTTATGACATACTGTTGTGCACTTACATGCAATACAACATATATGCCAAGCTCGAAATTATGTCACTAAGGGGGTGTTGCTCAACAGTTGCACTTGATCGCAAGTTGCAGTTGATCGGAACGTGCCAATCAAAATTATTGTTACCTGCGCATATTGTTAAATGCGCATACCGTGCGCGAATTAAAATGCGTGTTACAATTTTTAAAGTTGCAGTTGATTTGCAGTTGATTATGAGCAACACCCCATATAAAGTGAAATTAAACACCCATCTTATTATTCTTATTATAAAAGAATATTATACTAAAAGCGTTGCTCTTCAATTTTTAATCTCTGCTATTGTTTATTTTGTGATAGTCGGTCAATATTTTAACATATCTAAAAGGATAATTAGGCTTTATTAACCACAAAGTATTTGTCTTATAACATAATGCTTACGTGTAGCTAAATACAGAGTCCCGTTGCATAGCAATACAATGTACATGTATAATGATATGGCAACTGCTTTTATAGTTCTACACAGCTATATATATAGCCCTAATGCTATCTTTGTTATCTACCCCAAAATTATATAACAATATTCAACTTTAATATGATACTATTTTATTTGAACTACATAATGTTGTTTTACCAGGAAATTCAAGTTTTTCCTCTACCGATTTATTTTGTTAAAAACACAAGTTCAAAAGGTGAAATGGAGTAAACAACCATGACATATTTGGTGTTTACATATCTCACATAGAAGTCACCTGATATGTTCTGTTTGTCAATGAACCATAGAATTCTGTGGAGTTGATTCAATGTTTTTCTGAGTTTGTGTACATGGTTGCCAAGGACAACACTGTTGTTCACATAGTAGTAACATTAGTACTGCTATAGAATCCTGCAACGGAGCAGAATTTGCCATTTTGTTGAAAGTTTTGGATTCAATAGCATAAAATTGTATGAGCTATCCTCTTCTTGCTTAAAACTTCTTGTATTACCATCTAAGCATAGATATGGTAATGGTTCATCTATGTTATGAGGGTGGCACAAAAATTTAAGACATCTTACGAAGGAAAGCATAGCTAAGACTATTCTGTGCAATAGGCCCCAGATTCTTGTCCTCACATGGTTACAATATCTGGCATTAATATTTTGTCATCAGTTTCACAAATGACCTGACTAGTTTATGATGCTGATGACAGTTATTTCATGCCTTTAGATTGAATCTGAAATAGTTGGTTCATGTATCTGGTATTATTGAAGATGTTATTGATTGTGAAATTTTAGATCTTTTCATTCATCTTTCAATCGTGCATGTAAAGATGCATGCTGCATGCTACAATGTTTACTTTTTTTCTGTCTTTGACTGAGAGAGAAACTTTTGTTTTGAGATTTATTTATGACTAATGACATTTTTCAGATAAAGCTGATTCAAGGCCTGAATCTTAAGTTCTCAATAAAATTAAATTGCCATTTTTCTGTTTTGAATCTTATTCTGAAATACCATCAGAATGAAGACAAAAACCTGATTGTATTAAACAACATTACTCACCTGGTTAACAAGATTTAAAGTGAAAGTATCTTTAAAGAGGTGAAATTATTTTTCTTAATTTTCAATTAAAAAAAATGGCCCTCTTGCGATTTTTTTTTGATAATAGATAAAACATAATTAAGAAATTAATGAATGATAATAATGAAAAAAAGATAGTAAAACATATAAAACAAAGCAATACCATTGACAACTCTTAGGTCAATGGTAACTTCTGTGGAGTACCTAAAACATATTTGATGTTTGTACAATGTAATGGTTTTCAAAAGAACATTTCAAATAACTATTCTGACCCTTGTATGAGGAAACCTTGTAGAAAGTTCCAAACTGAAGGACCGCAATTTTTGTAATTTTCTTGGTTAGGAGANGTTCATTTAGTTCTTTATTTTTATTTTTATTATTTCTTTTATTTTTATTGAAGTGCATACTTTTCTATTTAATTTATTTTATTTCAGTTTGGTTGATGATCTTTCATCAGTGTTGCCCCATTTTCTATGGTTTTAGCATGAAAGAAAAAAGAATGGTGTGTTCGTGTTTGAGAGATGTGTTTTTGTGATCAAAGGATATGATATGAATGCATGCATGATTTGGCTTTTGTATTGCTGATTTGGATTTGGATGTAGATGCAAGTTGAACAAGTTGAACAAATTTCAAAAGTACTGTTTACATGAATTTACTATATGAAATATAATCTTTATCACAAAATCAAAATGTTATGGTCTGAAGCTGGTAGCAGTAGAACCTTCATCTTCAGTTTGATTTAGCATCAGGTGTTACATTTTCTTCACATTTTAGGTATTCGTGAGCAGTATGTAAAAGAGCCTGCCTTTACTTCTTGCCCTCTTTCTCTGTACGATAATTTTTGTTTCTGTAAAATATTTTAGGGCATTCAAGATGATACTTAGAGGCAAACTAAAGCCATTTTAATAGAGAATTTATCATTTATGCCAGATGCAAATAGAAATATGTGATACATATTTCTGTAAGAGCACTATATAAATGCCAATATTATTATTATTTGGGCTGTAATTTTAGGTAATTTGTAGTGGTCTGGTTGATAAAAAGATGACAACTGTCCTTATAACATATTTTGCTATAAATTGTGAAATACATCCTATGGTGTAAAATAAAGTGGGTGAAACAATTTTTGTTCTTCGCCTTATCAATATTAATTGTATAGATAGGCATTATTTATAACAGCACACATTCATAACCTACAGTGCCTGCGTTGGCACTTTTTCTTTTTAAGATATTAGATGTGACATGGTTTGAAGAAGTAAAATGGAATGATGAATGATTGTTGTTGTCATGACATACCAATTTCCAGAGAACATGAATAGTATTACCTTTGGTATCAACTTTGATATCATTCCTCAAACATCAACATTCCTCTTTTGAACTCTCAGCAGAAATGCGATAAATTTGTCAAAGGGTTGCTCCACATGAAGACCTGGCAGTTTTTTCTCTTGAAGTTCGGGGATATGATTTCAAATAGGTAGATCAAGTTGAGGAGTTGTTGACAACGACATAGAATTTGTTTTTTAATTGGTCGGAAATGTCGATGTGATGAAGTGCTCGAGGAATAGATCTACTGGCCTACTACATGCCTTCATACAAGACTAACTTTAGAAAATTCTTATTTTCACAAAATAGATTTAGAGGTGGTGTACTTGGAAAAAATAAAGTTGGGTAAATTAATGACTTGCAGATCTATAAGATTCTTTTTCAAGTACATAAGTTAAAATTTGATTTTAAAGAGATTTGGATATGAGTTTGAAAACATCTTTAAATGACATATTATTGATGGTCTGATGATTACAAAGAAACCAGAACAAAGTTATGGAGCTTTCATTGTGTAATGTGAAGAAATTCCTTTTGAATGCCAAAGAAATGAAAATATTTGGCTTCTCTGAACAGAAATTTTAGTGCACGTCTACCATTTTCTGGAACAAAATAAGACAAAAAGTAAAATTGCTGCCACTTGAGAACACATTCAATTAAATATAGATTGGTCTTGCAAGTGTTCTGTAGGTTCATTTATTATGATTGTTTACTTGTATTCGGTTTACTGATTAAGGTGTGTTTCAGTATTTGCTAGATTCCATTTTACCAAATGCTGAATTAAATGTTTATTAACTAAAGTACAATTGACATGCCAGAAGTGGTTCAGTAATGTAGGCCATGTTTTCTTTAGGCTTTTAGAAAATGAGAAGTATCACTTAAATGTGCAAAATAAGGGATGAAAGAGACTCTTCAGATTGTCCTTCCTTCAAATCTTATTCATTATATTTCTATACATTCAGTTTCATGGTAAGGGATCCTTTTTTATTGTCATCACACGGTCTGCAAACATCAAAGATTTGGGATAACTTTTAGACTTGTTTTACCTTCCTGCAATTTAAAGAAGCACTACAAATGATTAACTATAGGAGTGTAAACCCTGGGATTCAATTATTACATCCAGACATAGCTTGATTGCATAGCGAAACTCTAGAGGGAACAGTGGCCAAGCTTACAAGGATTTCAATATATGGGACTACATGACACTCCCATTTTGTCTTGTTATTGAAAGTTTTTGGATGAAACTGGTAATTACAAGGTTCATGAATTCATGTCACTGTCTCCCCAGGGCAGAAGATACCTTTGTCATTTTTAAATTACCATTAATTCCTTTGGTATCTCCGTCAGAGCATTAAGATTGATGTTTTTAGTTAAATGGATCTGTAGAGTAAACCTATTGAATATTGAATTATTATATTCCATAGACTTTGTACAATGACCACCCAGTTGCAGTAGCCAAAGATTTCTGTTTGGGGAAAAAGAAACGTGCTTTTGATGGACCTATTTATCATGAAATTTAAATTACTACTGTCATATTAAGTAGTTTATCTGGTATTTATTTATTATGAAATTTAAATCACTACTGTGAAATGAAGTAGTCTATCTGGGAATGGGCATCAAATAAGGTTGAATGTATAAAGAGAGCTTGTCAGAAAGAAACTCTTGAGTTGTGGTGAAGCAAGACCATTTTTAAAAATATATATATATTTTTTTGGTGTGCCATCGGTTGTGAATTTCAGTTTTTTGTTATGTGTGAAGTGTGCAATATTGTTGAATGGTGTTCATGTATGAGCATGATTTCATACATTTTACTTTTGGTGTGATTTGTTACTTTTTTTTCAGCATGCGAAAGATGAGAGTGATCCTATTTAATGTTACCTATTTACCTAGATTTTTTCTTCTTTACTATTTGCAAGGAATTTAGTTGAATTTTGAAGTTTTTATTCAGTTTGAGTCCATCATATATTCCTATTTTTGCTATTTGTTTGTAAATTCATTCTCTTAGGAAAATGATCTCATGAATGTATTCCTTCTCTCTTTCTTTCTTTCTCTCTCCTTTCTTCTTCTGGAGCGTAGCAGGTAAGAACAAAAGAAAAGATGACAATCTTAAACTTTCTCCTTTATTTTCAACATCATTCGCAGTCAATATCGGCTTCCACAGATTACATTTATGATTAGTTAGAGGGTTTTTATTCTTTTCATCATTAATTTCAGAACACATTAATTTATCTTAACCATATTACATCATTATTTTTCATCATTTAGAACAGGTGAAGGTTTAGATGGTCATAATGATTTGATGTAGATGATAGTTCTCTAATTGTGGGTATAGTGGTATATCAGATTGACACTGTTCTATTTAATATTTTCTATTCATTTTATCCCCTCTGATTATGGACAGATCCTAGAAAGATCTAGCTCAAACATTCACGTACCAGTGAGGAAGTTTTTTTATCAAATTTGAATTTGGAGAGAGAAATAGATGCTGAGAATTTGAGACATTCAAAGTCATGGTACCGGGTTTATTTGTTTTTATTATCTAACAATTCCTGTATTTAATTTCAATAAGTTAATGACAGAACATCCTTCTTCAAATTCACATTATTTTTCTTGATCATCGCAAATTTTTCACGTCAACCCTATATATTGATCATTAAACATGCATAAGTTCAATCCATGTATCACATTATTCTTTATGGATTTAATGATTTTGTTAATTAAAAATTTACGTGTTAGTTGTCATCATTTAGGGTATTTAAGAACATTCTAATATATGTATTTTATCCAGGTTAGATCATTGTAATTTACAAAGTCAGTGACAGGGTAAAAATTGGGGTTATATGGATATTTTATTTCTTGTTGATTTGTATGCCAGGGCTGTATGTGATTGTGCTTTATATATGCTTGTGTCGGATTCAATGAGAAGCGAAAGAGAATTGCGATTTTGTGTCCCTGTAATGAGTGTATGTGTGTATGTACTGTATGCTTGTGTGTATGTATGTATGTTTGTAAGTCAGTTGGTTGGTGAGGAGGCATATCTTGTATGAATGTTTGTTAAGGTTCATTGGCTGCATTTTTGGCTGGGGGAACAGGACTCATTTTATTTTGCGAAGTGTGAATTTTGTCTGATTTGGACGTCTCCAATTCTGTGTGTGTGTTGAATCAGGTCTATTTGTATTACGAACAACCTTTGAGATGTCACCCATTATTTGTGTATTGTAAATGATGAATGTAACATATGTTATCTTCAAAATGTTATTTTGGTTTCAATCATGAATACATTTCACATTGAGAAAGATCACAAAGAGTGATATTTTCACATTCCAGATTAAAATAGTCTTTAGATCTCAGATATATGATATACCCACTAGTAATTAATCCTTTCATAATCGTAAAAAAAAATCATAATTTTCTGTTCAGAGAATATTTAAACATTTTAACACCATTCATCCCTTCATGTGTATTTAGAGAATAATATTCCAAGGCAATTCAAGCTTTTCTCGTCATACCTTATACAATTCAAAATAAGTTATATGTATTATAATTTTATATTGTATCCGTCTTTATGTAAACTGGTTTGTACTCCCAAGTTCTTTGTTCATGTTTCCATTTTCAGGACTTAGCTGCAGATAGGATTAAGAAAAAAAAAGTAACCTATCAATTGCCAAACGCGGTATGTGAACTCCAGTTTTACCCCGTTGTCCTCTAGACTTTATAAACTTCCCTTGTTGTTTTGAATTGGTTGCGTTTGTGTTCAGAAATTACAGCACATTTTGTGGATTTTATTCAACACTTATTTAGGAATTTGATTATTGCACTAATATTTACATTGAATTGATGTGCCCCCTGTCTTGTAAGTGTATCCCTCCCCAATCTTAAGTGCAATAATTGTATTTTTTAAAAGTTTGCTTGTGAAAAATAGAATGCTTCGTATGATTATGTGCTTATTTGCATATTTTACATGCAAGGATATGCTAATTTCCAATTGCATTGTGCTAAAAAGGGGAAAAGTAAATGGTCTCACTGGTTTTTACAGTTAAGGAAAACAGATGAAGTGTTGCATATGCTTTTTAAATATTTTTCTATGGAGCGGAATGCAAAGGCTATTAAACTTCAATGTATTTTGTGGTGGTTAAAAACGGTTATCATTTAAAATCACTTATAAGAGGATAATTGATCAAGTACTGTTAGTCCCTTCAAAATATAAGTTCAGAATTATTAGGTGGAGGCATTAGGGGTGAAAATTCATACTTCACTTCCTATTTCCAACACAATATTTAATATCTTATTTGATTTATCCTTCACCAAAGGAGATTTGTCCAGGGTAGTATCAAATTATTCCTGGTAGTGAACAAAATAGGTCATCCTTGCTCCCTTAAAGCTCAAATATAGTCTTGGTAAAGATAAAGAAATGTGGATTATAATTGATTTTGGATCTTACAAACGTTACAATTATTTAAACTTACGTCTTGCAAACATTTCAACACCATAGCATCATTTTTTTATGATCTGATTCATTTTGAAATTTAAATCTGACATTAAATCATATTAAGCACCCTCTCTTGATGATAACAATATTGTATATATCATTGGTGATCTGCAGGGTTATTTCCCAGATTTGACAAAAGATAATCAAAAGGTATACACAAAAATTAAATTCCGAAATTTTCATCCAATTCTATGCATGAGAAGCTGTGCTTTATGAAGAAAGCATATCTGGCTTAATTGTCTTGATTCACAAGACTAGATTTTCAACGCATTTTCGGGAATAACTTTATTAAGAAAAAACTTTTTTTCACATATTTTTGTACAATATATTCATGACACTATATTTCATTTCATTTAATGAATTTGAAGACAAATTTCTGGGTATTTTTTTCTCCCTTTTACCGATAAAACTTTTTTGAGTTTTAAATTGTTTTGTCTTGTTTGACATTGTGAAACCCTGACAAAGTGAGATGAATAGACGGTTCAGAAATCCAAGAAAAAGACGGGAATAAAGAACGCTAGTGGAACCCTTGAATGGTAATAAGATCTAGCATTTGTTATTTACTGGTAGTTTGGCAAGTATTGCGGCTCTCACATTTCACGGAACTGCTTGTTCACAAAGTTGCAAACATCAACACATGAACGTGAATAGCGTGCTTTTACTACAGAGTTGTTGGCAGATACCCATTAAGATTCAAAATAAGTCCTTAAAATCCGATGAAAACCGTTTCCACCTTTTAGTCTTTAGAAGGGGGATGTCAAAAAGGAGAGGGGATAATTTGAAATTTGTTCCCCTTCAATTTTGATTGGCTCTATAGGTCAATGTAATACTAGTGTAATATGACTTTAAGCAGACTCCCATCATGTATACTGTGTATCTTGTAGTAATTTGAGTTCTTAAATTACCTGAATGTTATTTGTGACTGTACTCTATAATGGTTTCAGTGCATTTTATAAGTTGTACAGTGTAGGCCTATATTTGTAGTGAAATTGAAAGTCCTGTAAAAAAAAAAAATGAACGTTACTATAAATGTTTTGTAGTTATAGTTTATTTGTATATTAATATCTTATGTTTACAATTTACATTTGGATGCATGTGCATGTTTTATTTTATGCCTATATTCATTTGTGCACCATGGTTGCATCTCCTTCATCTCACTCTCCCTTCATTTGCATTTTGTTGCTTTTACTCTTGTCCATCCCATGTATTTATATCGTGGTTGCTGGTTTTATATTATCAATCTTGTTTTTGTATCTTTCTCCCACCCCTACCCATTCTCGTCTATATTAATCCACCCCACCCCCAACACACTTACTAAAACCCACTATCACCCTATCCATTCCCGACCCGACCCGACCCCCTCGCTCCACGTATTATATGCGGTTCGCTCTGTCTGTGTAGAGTATGCATAGCCTTTCCAGGAACATTGTAGTAAGTATTCATTCTTTATTCATTCGTCCCACATTCACTCGTTCATTCACTCACACTTATTCACTCACTCACACCAGAATTCACACTTTTGGTACAGCTGTGTGGGATCGCTTCACAATAATATTCAAGGGATATTTTAATCTATGTAGGCTTTTATTCAACTTAGATTTTCACTAATTTCAGCTAATACCAACATTAATATCAAACACCAGCTTCCTGATTAAATGATTGATTAATAGCAATTAACATAGGTAACTAATTTTAACTTCAAAGTTGTAATAAATGACTTGATTTTCAGATTCATCTTCATTATGACAACATAGGTATAAGGACCGATGCAGGAATGTAATGAGATATGAGAAGAATATAATGTAATTATCAGGCAACACGTCTTTTAAAAAAGAAAATATTATAAAGAATATTTCAATTTGAATGCTATAAGGTAGGTAAGTACAGAAGAACTTTAAAGTAAAGAAGAATAATTTCTGTTCAATTATGAAGATTGATATCTTACATATTTTAATCAATTATGTTATCAAACATTTCACATTAAGCCCAATAATTGATTGAAAATGCACATATCTTAAAGTATTTTTGTTTCCAAGGGGAAAGATATTTAATCATACAATTCTGAAAGTTCATCTGGTTGAAATACTGAATATTTAAATTTTTGCTCCCAATATGACCAAAATTACCTTGAAATGTTCAATAACAATTTTTTTTTACTTGAAAGATAAAGCTTGCTTTTCAGGGAAAATAAGGGAGGCTAATTATTCCCACTTCCCACCAGGCAATGTTAAACACCTTTCCCTTCCCCTTACCCACTGCAAGAATGTTGCTGTTTTCTTTTTAATGTTTAATGTTGGTTTTATGGAGAGTTCTTCTTGCCTAATGTGTTTTGCATTGTTTGCCGTGCTTGTCAATCTCTTTAATGTAATTGGGGGTAATATGGTTTGATATATGATGAAACTACAGTGTACCTTTCCTGCTTGAACTTGGGAAAGAATGAATAGTGCCCTAAAGTATTCAATTCTACTTTTATATAAAACAGAACATTTGCCATGATTTCAGAATAACGGTGTATTATTATAAAGGATGGGGCATTGCAATATTTATAATGATAGGGCTGGTAATCATGGTAATATAGAGATAAAAACATCTTTAAAATAATACCGTTTTTTTTTATAATGGAAGTTTCGGGCATATAGATGAAAACAAATATTCCTTTAAAATATTAATCTGTCGGAGGTACAGATTATCATAGTGGTATGCACAATAATTTGATTTAGTTTTTCTAAGGATGCAATTCACTTTTTTGTTGTTCATGAAAGAATATCTGAAACAAAATACAAGGAGATAGGCAGACAGTAGCCTGGAGTCCCGACAGGGGCAGTGGATATAATGAAAGGTTAATAGACGGAGATTTGTCTATGTTCGCAGATAATGACATTACAATGAATCATTACTTATAATGAAGTACATACATGCAATGTAGCTCATGTTAGACAATGTAATTTGATTGGAAGTTGAACAAATTGAGAGCAGATGTCTTCATCTACTGTTAAAAAAAAGAAATTGGGAAACTTTTGAAGATAGAAATGTTCAAAATCTATAATGCCTCAATGTATGTTTCAATAAAGTGCCGCAATTAAAGAAGAATTGTAGGAAGATGGACAATTTTGATAGATACATGTATATAGCAAATGGTCAATAATCGTGGGATTACCGTGATAACAAGATTTTTTTCCCACAAAAAGATAAAAACAGAAATATGGAAATATTTTTTTAATAAGATAAAGAATAGTATTGTATTCTTAGCAAACCTTGGGGATCAATTTTTCTCGACTTTGTCAGCTAGAATGTTTACTCCTATTTTGTCATTTATATTTTAATGTTTTACCTCTGTTTTCAGGGTGAACTCGAGGCTCAGCTCCTGCAGGCCAACCCTATTCTAGAATCCTTTGGAAATGCCAAGACTGTCAAGAATGACAACTCTTCACGTTTTGTAAGTATTCAAAATTTTTTCCCCTTGGGGTTCATTTAATTCTATAAATGGATTTTTTCAGAATAATTGCTTCGTAAACTGTCTTTACATTTATGGGATATTAAAGATGAAGGGGGGGGGGGGGAATGCTAATTACAATTTCTATATGGGAATACAAGAGAAAGCAAATTACCATCCTTCTGATAACCAATAAGGCATTATGTTTTCGGGTTGTCCGTCCGTCCGTCCGTCCGGACCTTGTTACCGCGATAAGTTCAGAACCGCTTGACGGATTTTTACCAAACTTGGCTCAAGCATGTATAAGTATGTGAGGATGAACTGATTAGATTTTGGGTTCAATGGGTCAAAGGTCGAAGGTCACAGGGACAAAAAACTGGTAAAAAATCACCCAAAATAGCTTGTTACCGCAATAAGTTCAGAACTGCTGTACAGATTTTGACCAAACTTGGCTCAAGTATGTATAAGCATGTNTAACAGTCGATGTTTAATTTACCAGCTCATTTAGCACTCATATTATTAAAAACTGTCTCGGAATAAAAATTTCAATAGTTTTCTACATTAATAGTGCATGGGAGAAGAAAGCAGCTAACAAAAGAATTATACATGGTAAATAATTTTTTGGCTTTTTTGGGTACCCATACTACTTAAACCACAGATTTAGACCAGGGTTAACTTAAACCTCGCTATCGGAATACGGGCCACAGTGTGTAGCTCAATTATGTATAAGCATGTGGAGGGTCAAAGGTCTTAGTGACCAAAATTTGTAAAATGTTTTTGAATTCTGATGGCATGGAAGAAACAAGCTGTACATATCTTTCTGATTGCGTGATGGCGGAGGCATAAATTTAGACTGTGCGCGGTCGAGGATTCATCTAGTTGAAAAATGCACTAATGTGCATGCTTATGTTGATCAGAGCAATGTAAATTTTTCTGAGAGTCCTCTTGTCCCAATGATGGGGATTTTTTTTGGAGAAAATGAAGCATTTCGCTTGATCACCATTAGATCCAGAGACATTTGTTTACATGTGCTGATGTTTCCTTTCTTCCTTCCTTCCTAGGGTAAATTCATCCGCATCAACTTTGACACATCTGGCTACATTGCTGGAGCTAGCATTGCAAGCTGTATCCTTTTTTTTTACTATAATTGCCTAAAGTAAATATTTAAAATGAAATCCTATAATACTGTATCTGTTGAATTACCCCATAGTAAAACGGATTATGCGGTCTTGAGAGATTTCATTTCAGCAGAGTTAGGATGACAAAGCCAAAATCAGCAATTTTCCCTTCTCTGCTGAGAAAACTTAATATAATTTTTTTTTCAAAGATATCATGCCACTTCAAGCATCTGAAAAAGATTAAGGATACCTTTGTGTGTTTATTTTTAGAGCCCAACTCTGTTTTTCACAGGTGATTTCTACACAAGCCTTGGAAGATAATGCATGTCTTGTTCAAGGTTTCAATATGATTTACTCCAACCTTTCAACCCTTCAACCCAAGACCTCTTTGGCACATCAATAATCTCCTTTTCTTGCCCAGTATTTTTAGTTTGTTTGTAACTATCAAACAAGAAGATAAAAAGTAGTGCAAAATGTTTGTTTACATTTAAAGTATATGCTATAAAATCATGTTTACAAAAGGTTTGTAATGTAAAGTTCATATTCCTGGTCACTGAAACTTTTTTTTGTTCAATTCATGTAATCTGATCAGAGCTATTTGACATCATGTCAAGAAAATCTGCCCTCTAAAGGCAACTGAATGTTAATCGATTAGTGTACAGGGCCAGAACTTTTTGTTTTCTTCACTTCTGTCAGGTCTTTGTGAAAATTGAGAGGGTCCAACAGACTTTTCAGTATTGTGTCTCATCTGCCTCCTAGTCTGCAAGCGCATACCCTAGACTTTCGGTGTGTGCATGTGCAGAGCATGCTACAGGGTATGCATATTGTGTGACTACATCACACACATACAGCATTGCTCTACCCTCAGTCTATACACACCGAAAGTCTAGGGTGTGTGCTTGCAGACGATCTGCCTCCAGCCATCAGTTATGGGTGCTATCAGTTGGTTATCATTATCTAGATAACAAAGCAAACAATGCCAGTGCG
>BQKZ01000048.1:216463-228477 GCA_036244855.1 Temnopleurus reevesii
AAAAAGGATTACAATGACAGAGATTAATTTTCACATTTTAACAATCAAATTCACTTTATTCAGTTGCCCATCAGGACTGCCAAACCTTCGCCCGTTTCCAAACTCTTCTAGGTGACTCCGCAAGATGAAGAGATGCAGCCGCGTGAGGATGATTTGAAGAAGACGAAGGACAATCTAGTGATAACGGAATAAGGATTACAATGACATAGATTAGTTTTCACATGCTACCAATCAGGTTCACTTTATTCAGTAGCCGATCAGGACTGCCTGACCTTAGACCGTTTCCAATCTCTACAATGCTGCAATTGTAGAGTGCTTAGGGAATTCTCATGAAGAGTTGATAAGCGCAATATAAAAGCAGATCATTATATTATTATCATTATTATTAGGTGACCCGTCAAGATGAGGAGATGCAGCAGCGCGAGGATGATTTGAGAAAGACAAAAGACAAGTTGGAGAAGGTAGAGAATGATTATAGTGACCTGCAACGCAATTATTTGCGGGTGACCGAGGAGAAGAGTATCCTTACGGAACAGCTTCAAGCGGAGGCGGAGCTCAGTCAGGAAGCAGAGGAGGTTGGTATCCTTTATTTTCTATCAATTTCATTGGATTTCCGTTCCAAATTTTCATTTTTTTTCTTCATATTTTGAATTTTTCAAATTTCAAAGCCCAACATTAAATCTTAAAATGTTAATTTAAGTTTACAAATTTTAATTTCAATTTTCAAATGCTAAATACAATTTTCAAATTTTGATTTCAACGTTCAAATTTGAATTTGAATTTTCCAATTTCGATTTCAATTTTCAAATTTTAATTTCGATTTTCAATTGTTAATTTCAATTTTCAATTATTAATTTCAATTTTCAATTGTTAATTTCAATTATCAAATTTTAATTTCATTTTCATTTTTTTTTAACTAATTTTTATTTTCCAATCATGTTGCTAGATACATGTAGGATAACAATTAAGTTATTTTTTGTGTGAGTAGATAATAATTGGAATAATTTTTGCCTCATCCCAACATGAATAAACACTGATTGACAGTGTGATTTAGAGGTGCTGTAGAAAAAAATTCACAGGCATAGGTACATGTAGGATAAGTTGTTATTCCTACCCAGCAAAAAACCAATGTAAACCGACTGGATTTTGATGATTGTGATATCATTGTTGACAGTTTAATACATACTTTCTTGGGCAACCATAAATGAATTTATATACTTTTAAAATCGTATATGAAAGTCCATTCTAGATTCTTAAAATTTATATTTCAAAGCCAAATGTGCCGGCATTCATCTGAATATANCTCATTCACTCTGTATACAAAATTTCACATTTTCTTTTTTTCGGAAAAGTCAGCAAAATACTAATTTTGGTTGGGGGATAGCATATCTTTATTGATTCTGCAAGGATTTGTATGAGAATCATGTTTTAACCGCACTGTAAATTTTTACTTCACTGATTCCGTCGATGTTGCCGATCGCACGGATTCTCATGAGCGGCAGTGATCATCAAATCTTTGTGAATGTAAAAATTCAAATTCAAAAATTAAAATTCAAAACTTTCGAATGGATTGTCTGATTTTGCTCAAAGTTTTATAGTTTGTTCATTGGATTGTTCTTCATTCAATAAGAACATGACAATTCTAGGGGTTGGTTCCCCTTTAATAATAATATATAGTATTTAAAAGCACCCTCTCTCTAGTCACCTGTTCAGAGGCAAGAGACAAATTTTGCATTAATATTATCCAACCATAGCAACAGCTGTCAAGTGGACGCTTTTTGCATTTAAAGGAATGAATTAATTTACATCACCTGGGTTGAGTGCAGCACAGTGTGGATATGTTTCTTGCTTATGGAATTAATGCCATGGATGGGATTGGAACTGCCAATCCTAGTGTTCAGCGATGGGAGTCAGAACGTCTATACCACAACGCTTAATTCTCAATTATATAATCATTTGCCTACGTTAACCCCTTTATGAACTTGTTTTTCTTTGGGTTTGTCTTGGGCAATTCCACGAAAGTGTCATATCTGTTACGCCAACAAATCTGAATCCCTGGAAACCTAATAATTGAAATTCTTTTGAAATTCACTACGTATGAAATAAAATGGTATCTATGGCACTCATATTAAATTTCAAGAAGCTGAGGAAGACGAAAGACAATCTAGTGATAACGAAAAAGGATTACAATGACAGAGATTAATTTTCACATTTTAACAATCAAATTCACTTTATTCAGTTGCCCATCAGGACTGCCAAACCTTCGCCCGTTTCCAAACTCTTCTAGGTGACTCCGCAAGATGAAGAGATGCAGCCGCGTGAGGATGATTTGAAGAAGACGAAGGACAATCTAGTGATAACGGAAAAGGATTACAATGACAGATTAATTTGTACATTTCAATCAGATTCACTTAGATTAGTAGCTCATCACAATTGCCTAACCTTCGCCCGTTTCCAAACTCTTCTAGGTGACTCCTCAAGATGAAGAGATGCAGCCGCGCGAGGATGATTTGAAGAAGACAAAAGACCATCTAGTGACGGATATAAGGATTACAATGACATAGATTAGTTTTCACATGCTACCAATCAGGTTCACTTTATTCAGTAGCCGATCAGGACTGCCTGACCTTAGACCGTTTCCAATCTCTACAATGCTGCAATTGTAGAGTGCTTAGGGAATTCTCATGAAGAGTTGATAAGCGCAATATAAAAGCAGCTCATTATATTATTATCATTATTATTAGGTGACCCGTCAAGATGAGGAGATGCAGCAGCGCGAGGATGATTTGAGAAAGACAAAAGACAAGTTGGAGAAGGTAGAGAATGATTATAGTGACCTGCAACGCAATTATTTGCGGGTGACCGAGGAGAAGAGTATCCTTACGGAACAGCTTCAAGCGGAGGCGGAGCTCAGTCAGGAAGCAGAGGAGGTTGGTATCCTTTATTTTCTATCAATTTCATTGGATTTCCGTTCCAAATTTTCATTTTTTTTTTCACATTTTGAATTTTTCAAATTTCAAAGCCCAACATTAAATCTTAAAATGTTAATTTAAGTTTACAAATTTTAATTTCAATTTTCAAATGCTAAATACAATTTTCAAAGTTTGATTTCAACGTTCAAATTTGAATTTGAATTTTCCAATTTCGATTTCAATTTTCAAATTTTAATTTCGATTTTCAATTGTTAATTTCAATTTTCAATTATTAATTTCAATTTTCAATTGTTAATTTCAATTATCAAATTTTAATTTCATTTTCATTTTTTTTTAACTAATTTTTATTTTCCAATCATGTTGCTAGATACATGTAGGATAACAATTAAGTTATTTTTTGTGTGAGTCGATAATAATTGGAATAATTTTTGCCTCATCCCAACATGGATAAACACTGATTGACAGTGTGATTTCGAGGTGCTGTGGAAAAAAATTCACAGGCATAGGTACATGTAGGATAAGTTGTTATTCCTACCCAGCAAAAAACCAATGTAAACCGTCTGGATTTTGATGATTGTGATATCATTGTTGACAGTTTAATACATACTTTCTTGGGCAACCATAAATGAATTTATATACTTTTAAAATCGTATATGAAAGTCCATTCTAGATTCTTAAAATTTATATTTCAAAGCCAAATGTGCCGGCATTCATCTGAATATGGTACCTTTAGACATTTTCTGATTGATCCAATTTCAATATTCAGGATATTTATTGATTCCACATTTACCTTTTTTTTCAATTATTTTAGATGAGAGTAAAGCTTGCTAACAAGAAGCAGGAGCTGGAAGAAATCCTTCATGATCTCGAGGCTCGTATAGAGGAGGAAGAAGAGAAAAATCTTTCTCTAGGATCAGAGCAAAAGAGACTCCAACAGAACATCAATGACCTTGAAGAACAGTAAGTTATATCTCAACATTTGAATATATTTGAAGATAAAATCACTTTAGATAAACACTTAAGCCAGAAAAATGTAAACCAAATTTCTTAAAAGAACAGGCTTTCAAGTCCTGTAATACTTAAAAAGCCAAAGGGTAAGCTTGGTCTGTACCTGAATTTTGATGTCTGAATGGTTTCAAATGCAAAGCAGAATTGATGTCACCTGTCACTAAATCATTAACAGTGCCCTCTGTTGTTCAAAACTACAGAACTTGAATGAAAGGAATTGTGAAAATGTGCAGTCCTTCAATTCATGTCCAAGAATTGAAATCTTGATTACATTCTTCCCATTTTTATTCAAAATAAACTGATCTTTATATACATGTACATTGAAAGTTATACAATGTAGTGCAATAGTAATAAGGAACAATGACTAATGATTGAAATATAAATAAGCTGCACCACACACTATGTTTGTAGAGTTATTTTGATGAATGATTACAATATTGATGACAGCAATGATAGTGACGATTATAGTGATGATGATGATGATGATGATGATGATGATGATGATGATGATGATGATGACGATGATATGCTTCTACAGTGCATTTGATAAGAATTTATAGTTATTATAGAGATAAGGATCGTGATATTGTTGTTGTTGATGATGATGATGATGATGAGGAGGAGGAGGATGATGATTTTGATGTTGCTGATGATAATGACTATTATTTTTACGATGATGATGGTGATGATGATGGTGATGATTATAATGACATTGATGATGATGATGATGATGATGATGATGATGATGATGATGATGATGATGATGATGATGATGATGATGAATAATGATGGTTGATATTGATGCAAGTGTAACAAGTCTCTTGATAAATGGTTAATACATGTAATTATAATGATATGCTTCTACTGTGCGTTTGATAAGAATTTATGGCTATCATAGAGATAAGGATAGTGATATTTTTGATGATGATGATGATGATGATTTTGTTGCTGTTAATGATAATGATGATGATGATGACGATGATGATGGTGAACATGATAATGATGATGATGATGATGATGATAAGGATGATGATGATGTTGACAACGACGATGATGATGACGATGATAATGACAACAAAAGAAGGTGGTGGCGATTGTGATGGTGATGATGAAGAGGATGATGATAAGGATGATCACAATTGTGATGATGAGGAAGAGTATGATGATGATAGGTTTGGTGACCTCCTGCTGCTGCAGCTGGTGAAACATTTATTGATTTCTTACCTCATTTTCCCCTCCAGACTTGAGGAGGAGGAAGCCTCCCGCCAAAAGATCCAACTGGAGAAGGTCCAAGCTGATGCAAGAATCAAGAAGATTGAAGAGGATCTAGCCATCCTAGATGACAGTCATAATAAGGTAAGAAACTTGTCTTAATTATTTCCTTTTTGTCACAATTTGGAAGTATAGCCAACAAAACAAACATATTTGGTCCCATGAGCGTCATTTAAAAAAGGATTATTATTTTTTTTTTTTTAATGATTATGATGATTATGATAATGATGATAATGATGATGATGATGATGATGATGATGATGATGATGATGATGATGACTTTGATAATTATTATGATGATGATGATGATAATGATGAAGATTATGATGATGATGATGGTGATGATGATAATTACAATGACGATGATGATGATGATGACAATCTGAAATATATCTAAATTAATTGAAAAAAAATTATTTTTATTTATCCATGCATTTTAGATGTACATATGGTACTTTTATCAGTTGTGAAATGTTTGTGCAAATATGTTTAATTTTGTGACTATTAGAAATCAAATTTATCCTTTTATGCTCAAATGTTGTGATCAATTTACAATAAACATAACAGATGTATTGTTGAATTGTTGAAGAAAAAAGATGAAGGGATTAAAATTTAATTCAATCAGTAGGCCACAATAATGATGAGTAACAATTAATCTGGGGTCTGTTACTGTAGAATCAATCAATATTGGCCTGGAAAAGTGATCAAATTGTGTTTTATAACACATATGCATGTATGCAGTATGCATCTCCCATTATGTACGCTGGCTGTGTAAGCTTTGCAAATTCTATGCCTGGTTTGTATTGTCGTCTTGAGAGTGAATTGTTATTTGAGGAAAAATCCCTTTCCCAGAGTGATAAATGAAGAGCTTCACCTAGACTTGGCTTTGGGATAAACAATGGTAGGTGATATTGAGGTGAACACAATTGAAGGGGACATCTCATTTTGAGAAGAGAGAGAAACAGAGGAAGAGTGAGAGGGAAGATCTAGATGATGAGGAAAGAGAACAAGAGAAAGGGAGAGGGTGAGGGAAAGAAAAAACAGGGAAAGAGAAAGAGTTCTAAAGAAAGGGAGAGATGGAGAGATGGATGGAGAGAAAGACGAAAGGGAAGGAGAGGAAGAGAATGACAACAGAAGAAAATATGGAATATGAATGATAAATAAAAGCAGAAGGGAGAGGGAGAGGGAGAGAGAGACAAAAGGGAAGGAGAGAAAAAGAATGACAACAGAATAAAATGTGGAATATGAATGATGACTAAAAGCAGAAAGAGCAAAAAGGTTTGAAGATAAAGAGGGAAAATGGAATTGGCTAGAAGTGGCTGAAGCAGATATTTGACTCTCCTCAAATCTACTTGATAACACTGTGCGAATCTGACCTCTTCAATCAAAGCGTTCAATATACAGACATATATATACACAAGACTGCAGTGAGGAAAAAAAATCATGTTGATAATGTCTACCCTAGGCACCAGTACGATGATACTGCTAAAGTTGACAATGGATTACAATCAGTAATGGAAGTAGCAAAACTTGTGCAACTATGGAAGTATACTGCCATGATTAAAGATGAATTCTTGATGACAGCAATGGAGATTTGAATCCCATACAACCTTGAAAGATTTTCTTATTGAGCAATCTTGGAGATGAAAAAAGGATGATTGGTCTGTGATATCAATCAGACAATTTGCCATAGGATGCACATCATCATTCAGTCTGACTGGGATGTATATATATTGCAAGTAAAGATGGAAGTGTGATGTCGTAATGAAGGAGCTACACATAAATTGAGATGTAATGGGAACGGAGATTGGAGATAGATAAATTGTGCATGGTTTTTAATTCTTGATAAAGCGCTTAACACTTGCATCATCAGGGACGCAATGGAGTTTTAAAATTGTCTATTATGAAAGACCATCTGTGTCAATTGGAAAATAAGAGTGTTAAATACTAATTTTTGCTCTGTTTTATTACTCATTTTAAGAAACGATGTGATACTAAACAGAATTATTTGTCCCGTAATTATTTTTTTAATTTTTTACTACTGAAGCGAATTCAAATCTGAATAGTTGTTTTGTATACCTTTTTCATTAATTTGATAGTAAATCCTTTATACCAAGTTAAAGTTCGTGATATTTGAAGATTTTTCATCTATGGGAACATATGCAGACTTTCATCCTTATAAGGAAAATCTACAATTTTTGAGCAGACTTCAAAGAATATTTTAATGTCAAAACAAAGCTTCCTATAAATTTACAAGGAGCACATGTTAATATTAGAATGTGCAAGAAGCAGGGACAAAAATAGATGTAATTTAAATTCACATAATGCCCAAAACAGAACCACGATTTGGGAAAATAAGCTTTAAACATTGATGACATCACACACTTCAGGATAAAATCAAGGAGTTCGGGAGGTGACTTTTCAAGGAAGGAAATAAATTCAGAGCAGGGAATAAAAATCACCCCCAAAACACTCCCATTGATTGTGTAGCAAGGACAACATTGTTACACTTTGCAATCGAAATGGAATCAGTAAGTGGCTATGGATTGGATTCTGTCCCTACCTGTCTTTATATTGGAGCGAGTGTTTTGGGATGTACTTCTAGCCGCCATCGCATTGCTTCTCATCCTACCCAAGGCAGTTGAGTAAATGTTTATTCTATAGAAGAATTTTCTGTACATATAATTCTTGATAGAAATTAGAGTAGAGAGATGCAAAGAGAAAGAAGGGAAAAATGAGATTCCAAGAGGATGAAAGAGAGAGAGAGAGAGAGAAAAGAGGAGGAAAGTAATTTTGAGAGAGGTGGAGAGATAGAAAAGGAAAGAACAAGAGTTAATGAAAGAAACCGAAAAAGATCGAGAAAGGACAAAGGAAAAAAAAGGAAGAAAAGGAAAGAAACAGAAAGCGAAAGAAGAAGAATAAAGAAACCAAAAGAAAGAGAAGAAGAGAAAACAGGAAAGGAAGGAAGATGTAAAAAAAAGAAGAAAATGGAATCAGTAAGTGGCTATGGATTGGATTCTGTCCCTACCTGTCTTTATATTGGAGTGAGTGTTTTGGGATGTAATTCTGGCCGCCATCGCATTGCTTCTCACATTACCCAAGGCAGTTGAGTAAACATTTGTAAACATCTTTATTTTATTGAAGAATTTTTTTGTAAAATTCTGAATAGAAATAGGAGAGAGATACAAAAAGAAGGAAGAGAAAAAAGAGAAGATTCCAAGAGGATGAAATATTAGAGAAAAGAGGAGAGAAAAAAAAAAGATTTCAAGAGAGGAAGAAGAGAAAGGAAAAAAAAGAGAGCAAAAGAAAGAAAAATAAAGAAACAGTAAGCAAAAGATAAAGAAGAAGAGAAAGAACGAGAAAGAAAATCAAAGAAAGGAAAGAAATAAAGAAGCAGAGAAAATGGAAGAGAAGGGAGAATGAAGAAAGAACAATGAAAGGAAAGGACAAGAGAAAGAGAAAAAAGAGGAACAGTAAGGCCTGTCGAATGAAAGAGACGAGAGATAGTGAGAAGGAAATGGTGATAGATGGGGTTGATATCATTTTCAGTGTTCTCAACAATACAGGTGAGGAATAGCAAGCTGCTTCATCATTTGGTTGTAATTTTATTGTCAATATTTCCCACATTTTGTAATCTACCACTTTTTCCAATGTAAATTGTCTATTGTATACTTCATAATAAATTTGATTTCCTCTACTAATCAAATTAATTATCAATTTTATATCTCATGGAATATAATTTGTAAAATAAACATATTGTTTATTTAGATTTCCTCTTTTATGCTCTGCTAGTAGTTCAATGTACATTGTGCCTCTCTTTTCTGAAAAATTTCATTTTGTATTACACGAGGAGAATATTGCCTCTGCGACTAATAAAACTGATTTGATTATCTGGGCTAATGTATCAATTTACCACAAATGAATTATGGGGATAGGCAAACAATATTTGATTACAATTAGATGGAATCTTGTTTCACCAACTAATTTGTATACGTTTTCAATTGATAGATGAACTTGTTATTCATAAGACGTACATGTGTTACTGTTATGAATAGAAAATCATCATCTATCTGTGGTTTTTTTTTTTGGGGGGGGGGGGAAGAGTGCTTTCAAAATTGTAAACTCTGCCAGAAATATATGTTTGTTTATTTTAGTAAAGGAGTACAAACCCTTGTATTCTATTTTTCCAAAACGAGGGAAATATTAAATACATTTCCGCTGTATACAAGTACAGTGTGGATGTAATCAAAACTGATGAAGAATTACAACCATGTACATGATCTGTCAAATTGCATCAAAGAGAACCACATATCAAGCAGAATCATATATAGTTTTGAAAAATGACAATTTAGAAATGGCAGATGCTCTTACCGGCGCATGCGACTTCAAAGTGCAGCTAAATCTTTGGACGGTAGCTGACTTCATTTGGCTCACTCCGCTTGTATTCATCATGTTGATGTTCCCTGGTAGTGTAATTGCAGGGACTCCTGTTTTTCAATTAAGGTTCAATTTGGGAAAGGGATTCTCGGTCAGTTTGGGTAAAATTGGCTAGTGTTTGGGTTGGTTTGGAGGGAAAGAGAAGGATTGGGAGAGAGAGGGAGAGGGTGGATTTGTTGGATGTCTATGTGCAGTGTGCTGTTGGGAGTTATGGTGGATGGGCCTGTGTATTTCTACTTCTCGTAAGAAGGATAGAAAGAAGAAGAAGAAAAGAAGGAAAGATAGAGAGAAAATGAAGGATATACCAACAGAAGATGATGAGGTAGTATTCAAGCAACATATTTTTATAGTATGTTTCAGTCTGTGTGAGGTGTATTTTGAAAAGTGATCAAACATGTATTTATCTGACTTTTATATTTTAGAAGTACATGTAAGAAAGTAGAATTGTATTTGCAGTGAATGTTTTATGAATATTCTTTTTCTCTTTTGACAATATGATTAAATGTTCCAATGTTGAATGTGTATTTCAATATTGCACACTTTTTAGGACTTCCGAATCTGTGAAATTTTACAAAGCTAATGTAATTTTAAAACTTTTGCACATTTTAACGCTTATATTTTGTATTCCATTTTGTGCAAATTATTGATCAATTCATGTTATTAAAATGCAGTGTATTTTGAATCTTATATTTGATGTAATGTGAAGGAAATTCAATGTGTGAAATTTGTTTATGACTGTTGTTTTCATTGGCTTATTGTCTATTATTCAGCACACAGAAGCATAGATACAACGTATATATTGTGTCCTCATATGTACTAGTTATTTGTTTCTACTTTTGTTGCAAATGATTTAATAGACCACTTTCATAATGTATTCAAATTTATTTACGTTTGCCCCAAGACAAAGTATGTATTCAGCTGCCAGAAGATAATGAGAGTTCAAGAGTGAGCATGCTACTTGCATACATTAACGTCGCTAGGTTGGACAAACATTGTAGCCTGACCAACCTAGCAATAGACACCCACAACTAATGCTTGCTATTCACTTCCTTCCATTGAAATAGGATTACTTCATATCAGGTGGACAAATATTTTCTCATGATGCGTTTGACAAAGAAGCGCGCATAAAATATAAATATATTACAAAAGTCGTCTATTGAATGAGTACAAGTTCAATGCCAACTCAATTGATACAATTTATGCAGGACAGCGGTGCTGGAAGGTTTTGGATTGTCAAACTACTGTTCAAAGGCAGTCAATGGTCACCCTAAAGGCCCGGACACACCAAACACGGCACGGCAGCACAGCTCGGGTTTTACACGATATCTCCCCTGTGATTGGCCAATTGTTAAACATCCCCTGCATGGAGGAGCGCGCTGGCTAATAACAACCAAAAAAAAAAACCTGTGCCGTGATGTGGTGTGCCCGGGCCTTAAAGCTACTCGTATGTACAACAAGATTATTTCAGTCCCACGGATTAACAAGATTATTGACCGTTTACATTGTTTCCAAGAAATCACTTTGTTAGCCATATGTGTCTACTTTTTTGGTTGTACTTGTAGATGACAAAAGACAAGAAGATAGTTGACGAGAAATTATCTGAAGCGTTAGCCACACTCACTGAGGAAGAGGAGAAGAACAAGGGACTTTCAAAACTCAAAGCTCGTCATGAGAGTAGCATCGGAGAACTCGAAGACAAGATACACAAAAATGAGAAGGTGAGATAGATTAAGAGCCTTTTTTAGTTATTTGCTTAATTATTTTATACATATTTACTCATTTAGGTTGATTCAGTCAAACACAATTACATGTAGAGATTAAGATACTGACAGATGAAGTTAATATTGAATACCTTCTTGCTAAGGTGAGAAGTCTCCGTGACTATGATGATAATGATAATTGTAATAGTAACCAATCACCTTGACGATTATAAATTTGAAAGGTATGATAACAATCATGAGGTTGTCATTATGTTTTTGAGAGTGACAGAAATTATTATTGTGATTATGATTGTGACTGTGATCATACATTTTCTGATAATCTTGATGGATATGATGAAAAAGAGGGTACAAATATAAAGCAGACCAAAAGTAAAAAATAAAGGAAATTAAGGATACTAATTATTATAATTTTGAAGCTGATAATTATTTTGACAATGGTGACAACAATAATGCTGATACTGATAATAATTATGAGGAGGATGGTGACAACAATAATGCTGATACTGATAATAATTATTTTGACAATGGTGACAACAATAATGCTGATACTGATAATAATTATGAGGAGGATGGTGACAACAATAATGCTGATACTGATAATAATTATTTTGACAATGGTGACAACAATAATGCTGATACTGAT
>BQKZ01000048.1:241029-270571 GCA_036244855.1 Temnopleurus reevesii
TACTGTTGCTAATGATGATGGCGATCATTGTAATGGCTATGGTAATGACTGTGACCACTACAAAGACAAGGATTGTAAAAATGGTTGGTGTTTGCTTTGTTATCACAGAGAGCGCAGCAGTGCTGCTAAGATGGCTAAGAGAGCTGATAGGAAGACAAGAGAGATGTCCAACGCTATTGAGGATGAACGCCGCCATGCTGAGCAGTACAAAGAACAGGTCAGTCGATCATGCCCTTATTTTGAAACTAAAGGTGAGATTAACATTAACCATTATGATCTCTACATGTTAAGGGAATGTTATTAGAAGATCCCCTATAATTGTGGGCATGAAGTTATCATGCCTGTTCGAAGGGGAGGGGGGAGAATTTGATCTCATCAAATTTCAAAATCGCTTCATGAAATACCATAAAGCTCCATTCACATAAAAGCTCTGACTAAACACAATTCATGACATCCATTTCTTCTGGTGCAGTAAACTGTTGACTGCACGAAGAGTTGTGTTGAATCGTATTAAATCGGGGCTTCAATATGAATGGGGCCATACAATGGTAACTGAGAGAAAGACATTTGTTTCAATGCTGGTAAGTTTATTGAAACTTCCCCTTTTAAGAATGAATATCATTTCTGTTGACATCAAGAGTGCATTTTTTAGTTCTCAAGGATACATCATACAGAAAACATAGGTAAAGTTTCTTTGCTTGTCTATTCGTAGGTCGAGAAGAGCAATGCTCGCCTGAAGACGCTAAAACGTCAGCTGGACGAGAGCGAGGAAGAGTGCTCACGAGCCAATGCCGCCAAGCGAAGGATCCAGCGTGAGCTCGACGAACAGACAGAGGCTAACGAAGCACTCCAGAGGGAACTGAACCAGCTCAGAAGCAAATTACGGTAAGTAGCTTTGACTGGATGGAACCGGATTGGTGCAGTTCCATCCCAGCAGTTTGAAACTGGTTAAAAGCGGTTTCAGTTCAGATACATGCATGACGTAGTCTTGACCTCACTCAATAGTTTGTTTGAGTGGGTGTCTTTCATAGGTTGAGTCATATAGAATATTGTTGGGTTTTCTTTGCATGTAGAGCTGAGGAAGTTCCTTTTTTAAACTTTGTATTATCTTTTTTTTTTCTTTTGCTGATTTTAGGACTTGTACAAAATTGTTAGATATCATTTTCAAGTGTGTTTTCATATTCTATGCACATTTATGTATAAGTTATCATGGGAAAGAAAGTGTAAATTAAAGTTCTTTACAAAAGAGTATTCAAATTTATTTTGTTGCAGAAATTATACAAATCGTGCATCTCGGTAAGAACATCTGACTGTTCGTGTCAGTTTGATAAACAATCCTGCAACAAATGGAGTTCATTCTCACAGTTATCCAAGCTCAAAGTTAAAAATACACCTGGAACGGGAGATTTTACAAGAATGCATGACTTGTGTGTATTATAGATAGCTAGATTTCACATTCTTTTGGACTAGTAAGTTACTTAATGCCATTATGCACTATACGATGTTGTTCTTTTTGCAGTTCTCTTTAATTTCTGGTGTTTTCTTCCTTCATTAACATTTTCTTTCAGAAGTGAATTCTGTGGCATACGTTGTATGCATGATTGTGTGAACTAAATGAGGCTATTTTATTTCATATCTTGGCACATATTTCATTTTATCTTCACAGCACACTTTATCCCATTAGTTTGTCAAATAAGAAGGGTTTTTTGCAATACCAATTTTTTGAAAATTTATTTAGAAAGATTAATGATAACAATAATTGGGACAATTTTTTTTCAGTTTATGACATGAATCCACTGTAATGCATGGACATATTCCAATTTCTTGCCAACAATTGAAAATTATTAAAAACTATTCAAATTGATTCACCAACGTCTTTTGAAAAATCAAAGCAATTTGGAATTATTGGTTTTGCAATAGAGGAAATTGAAACGTAGCATGCTAATTAATTACAGATAAAATTAAGTATATTCAATGTACGGATCTTGAAATAGAAACTCATATAGTTTTTATGAAATCTGACAATTTGCTGGTGTTAGGAAGCTTTAATAAGTTTGTGTTTTCACAGGGTTGCAAAGCACTTCAAAAGAAAGTGGCCTTCTCCTGACCGGGGTATGTTTCATTATTATTTTGCTTCAAGCGAGATTTGGCTTTCACAAAAAGTGATTAAAAAAAAGAAAATAAAAGCATAATATTGTCTTTATTTTCAAAAGTGCAATATGTGTTCACGAAAGAAACATCCATGAGCATTCATTTGAGTTGAAAGCAACTGTCATGTATGCGACTTATTTTGAATCGCTTTGCAATCATTATAGAGCCCTCTGAAAGTAAATTGTTTTCATTACTTTATCCTCCTGCACTCATTCATTTATTCACTTCCATGATTTCATTTCCCAGCACAGGAATCCATTCCTACACATCCCCTATTCAATGCACTTCACTCTCTTATACATGTAGCAGAGATGCCAACCATATCAAATGATTATGAATGTAGAATTTTGAGCATGGATAATCCTTTATGTTGAAACAGCACAACACAATAAAATCAAATGCATTTCCAATTTTTGTTCTAATGGAGCTTTCCCAGTAATCGTATTCCAGCATGAACTGTAGAACAAAATGTCATTGCTTGGACAGATTTCTCCTGAAAAGACCGGGACCAAATACATATCTATTTTCCTCTTTGTCAAGACATGCTTTTTACTTGTGACAGCCTCCCAACATTGACAAATCGTTGTTCAGAGGAGCCCTAAGAAGCCAACAAAATTGTTCAAGAAAAGGATTGCTAAGATCAGTTTGAGCAACCACCCCAATTTCTTCAAGTTTCATCTACTTGAATTATCTTTACGTTGTCTATAAGTTATAAGAATTCAAAATTAATTCATAAAGCTGTTTCAATCTTTCCATTATTTGAGTTCTATTCTAAGTATTATATTTCATTCATATGTTTGGCATCTCTGTATTGATCTCCAGAGAGTGAATTATTTTCCCCCATATTTTCATGCCTTCCAATGTGATGTGACAAGAGAGAATGCCTGATTTCAAAATGATCAGTCCTTCATTTCCCACTCCCATTCTCCCCCAAGATCCCTTATCACATTGTCCCCTTCACATATTAAAGATATATCTTTAATATTAATATCTTCTCCAATATATTCTGCCCCGTCCCTTAACCATCGCCCAGACCGAGCCTGAGTCTTGATTCCCCAAAACTTTACTAACTGTCAAGTCTGTCCCATCTTCATTACAGCCTTTGTAGTTTAAAAATGCTATGGAGTTTGGAACAAAGGATAAGATTAAATTGAATTGACCCGAATTAACCAGCATGTTTCATATATCCCTTTAAGTCCATCATGGATGATCCCCTAACTTCCCATTATCCAGCTGCTAAAAGAAGGCAATGTTTGAAAATTCTTGAAAGCTTTACTTGAAAATTTACATACACACCTACATGTAATAGACCCCTTTAAGTCTTTCATTGAGTGACTTCCTAACCTCCCATTTTTCCCTGCTCAAAGAAACCAATCATATACAATCTCTCTCAGCACATGCTACATATCCATCTGTACAATTCAACAGAATAGTTGAAAATCCCTTTTCCACACTTTGGCAAAGTGAGAAGGGTTATCAGGCCTGATTTCTAATTTCACCACATATCATTACCACTCAAATTCACTTCCACCTATCATCCATTTTTCAAATTCTTCCACCAATTTCACCATATTGTGAGTTTAAATCTGTCTTATTTTCTGCCAGTGTTTGTGTCTCATCTAAAGACCATAAGACATGAAACGGCAGGCCTGTGTCTCATAACATCTGGTAAGCGCTCAATCTCTCTCGCTTTCCTCCCAATTCAAGCCATTTTTTGTTTTCAAAATGTAAACACCATCCAAGAATAAGCTCATGAAAATCGCTTTTGTTTATCTACTTCTATCTAAAGCACATTGGGCTGCATCACCCCTGCTTCATCTTATACCCCAGTCATATTCAAGCCCAGAAGCGACACGATTCAACCTGAATCTTTTTACGGAGGCAGTTAATTGTGAACTGAACAAAGAGTCTTGTTAGATGGTGTTGCTTCCGGGCTGCTATGTGATTGGGTCCTTAACAATGTTTTGGTTATGTTTATCTTCAGTATATATTTCAATTATACCCTGGTTTGGCATGCACCTTGCATGTTGAGGTTAACCCTGTTATTCCATCCCTTCACCTTTATGAGTTAATTTCATGTTGTACTTTACGAGATCAAGATTGATCTGTCACATTCTCTGATTTTACGGCTGCTTCGAGCCTTATTACACTATTAGAGCAACCGAGATATAGATTCTTAGTATAAGGAAAGAAAATGGTTACTTTAGGATAAGTTTCGTGGAGCAACATATTCCATAGCATGCAAATATGATGTTGCCGTTTTAGATCTGTTGATTGTGCACGTGAAACATACGTAACCATGGAGATAGAAATGTACATGACAGTAAAAGAACACATCTCTTTTGTATATTCATGAAAGTGCTGCATATACACGTACCATTACTTGTATGCATAGCATTTATATATGAAGCTGATTGGAGTCAGATGACTTGAATAGCGTTCTTGTATAGCGGAACGTTTGCTAGTTGGCAATAATTACTGAAAAATATTTCATTGTTGTAGTCTTTAGGTTGATTGATAAAAGCATGACCTGCTTTCTGTAGCATTCCTGTGTAAAAACTTTGTAAAAAATTTCTGTAAATTTGGAGAAGTTCTATTTTCTTGGCTGCAATATGCTTTGTCCTCAAATATGAAGTATCATTTTGTGTAGATATTGACTATATGATGTAAATTGTAGTGCACGATGCACCATTTTAATACATTTCTACATAACTCTGGTTTCTATTTTTTCCTTAAAAAAGAAATAGTGGCAGAAGACCAGGTAGCTTTTCAAACTTTCAAATTTTCTGATTTCTCAAATTTAATTTTATTTTGTCATTACATACAGTCCTATGAATATTTGCTATATTTGATGAGGCGTTTTCCTTTAATTATTGCATTCTAAAACAGATTGTTCAATCTCTTACACAATTATGATTTTTTTTCTAAAAAGAAGTCTTCAAATATGTTAAACTTGTATCCAAGTATATAAAGTGAAATGCTAGACATGACAATGGATCAAGCCGTCTAAGATATTTTGGGGGTTTTATCATAATTTATTCTATAATTAGATCATAATTTTCTTCATCTACCCGTTGCTTTTTTATTTTTCACTTTAACATTTCAAATTTGATTTTACCTAGATTCTGTCAAGCATGGACAAATTTAGATGGACACACATACAGAAATTACATAATTCATACTTTTCATTCTATTTGGATTAATTTATTAATTTAACATCCGTGCCTGCGTCATATTTTACGTTCTGATTTTAGAATTGTTACATGTAAGAATCCAATATGTTTAGAATGTTACCTCAACATGAGGAAAATATTAGTTTTCATTTTGAGTTTTATCTTCTGTTATTTTCAGTAAAAATAAATACAAACAAAATAGTTGATAGCACAATCATAGAAACATACAATTGATATAAACCGTCAAGATATTTAAGGATGTAAAATCAATGAATGTTTGAGTATTAAAGTACTGTCATGAGTTTAAAGAAATATGGATAAGTCTACCAAGGAGCAAAGCTTGTGAAATTAACTAAATCCCAGTACATAATGAAACACTTCATGGTTATCAACTATATTGTATATCAGTGTTTTTGTATGGCAACCTTTGTATCCATTCAAAGTATAATCTCTAATACTGGGATACCTGATGTATGAGGTAAAGTGTGAGGAAAATATTAACCCAACCCAGCTTGATGGTTCCCAAAGCAAATTTGTTGACTTCCCTATGAATAAAATCAATTTATTTAGTCATGCTGAATTAACACATATCATAATTCGGTCATCCAAATGGATTTTTTTTTTAAAATAAAGGAATTGTCAAGGAAGATATTTGGGATTAAATTTTGAATTGGTAAGCCACATAGGAGAGTGAAAGTTGGGTCAAATGTTTAATCCCAATGTACCATCAATATCCATTCTCCCACTGAGTATTGAAATGTTAGCTGCGCTACTTTTGGACAGGGATTTTTTTCTTTATTAAACACTCCTCACCCTGGTGAGGTGGTAGATACTGTAGGAAGATATTCCTTGCATGTTAGTCCGAATAGGGTCTAGGGTAGTTTTGGACTTCCGGAAAATTTGGTGCCTTCATCTTTGACATATTTTGTTATTATTATTATTGTTAATCACAAATTCCCTTCCAAACAGAATGGATTGCCCTTTTGAGAAACTTTAGGTTTCAAATGATTTCTCAAACATTTCATTGATTTATCATTATTTTGCACTTCAAAGTTGCAGCAAAGAACTTATTCAGTGAACCTTTGTGAATAGTTAAAATGGTAATGAATATTTTAATGTTTGGGGTTAGGGTTTCATTTGAATATTCAATGATTTGAAAGTCCAGATTTTCATTTTTATATAACAACATTGGGTATATACTCCTTCCATCGAGTCAGTATGTGCCGTTAATAAAGATAACTATTGATATATATGTGTCCGGGTTTAGTTTGAAATTTTGATGTTTTAAAGTCTGATTTGAACAATACTACGTCTTTATGCCTTCCACAAAGTCAGTATGCGCTGTTTAAGCACAGCATATAATGGTAGCCGATAGGGTATTTGCACGATATGAAATTTGAATGACAATCAAGATCATCTTAATAATAATTCATATCCACTATATTTATTCTGCAATATGCACAACGGCTAATTCATCTTAATATAAAGTTTTGTATGCTGATATATGAAGAGTTTTTCCTGGGATTATGATTTAACTCACTCCAAAATCGTTTTTTACAATATCAATGGCAGTTCCTTTTTTACAATGTAATCGTTATTTGGCAATGTGCAACCGATTCATTTATTCGCTTTGGAGAACTATTCTTTGTTCGTGGTGGGAATTATCGTTGCAAGCCAATCTTGTTATGCATTTTTATTCCTTCAATTCTCTTTCATTCTCTTCAAAATTCATTGTTTACTTGGAAAAAAATATGTCACATTGGAAAAAATAATATTAATCTTCTTGATTTTATCCAGAGAGTTTCCCTACTGCTTGACAGATTACATTTTCAAACTTTCTGAATCAAACTTGATTACCTTACTGTACAATCATATTGCCCATGCACAAAAGACATAAAGTTTTTTTTAAGGATAGATATAGTTAAATACTGGTAAGTATCAATGGTTTGTAACTTCGAAATGTATAAGAACTTCTTTATAAGGCAAGACAGTGTACTCATATTTTATCATATTTTTCTCCCCTCTGTGACCCTCCATCCCCCCCCCCTCTCTTGTACCCCCCTCCTCTCTCTCTACCGTCTCCCCTCACAGGTCCGGCGGAGGATCTTCAAGACTCCTAGGTCGATCTAGCCGAGCGCCTCGTAGCTCAGCGATGGACAGCAGCTCAGCTAACGATGGGATAGACGGCACAGGTTCAGACGAAGTCCCTGAATAACAAAACCAATTCCAAAGCTCGCAACCAATATTATTCTATTTCTGCTTTGTATAAAACCAAAGCCTCTTTTTCTAATCTTATCTAATTATTAAACACTCATGCTTTGATTATTATTCGGGTGGTATTTTGTTAATGGAGAGATGAAAAGTAACCTTTATGAAATTACGCTCCAAATTGCTCAAAGTGAGTGAGGATATTTTTCTGAGCCTGTTCTTGTATAAACTATATATATATCATTTTTACGTGTTTGTTGTGTCTGCATTTATCCTATTGCTGTAGAGATTTACCAAAGCGATTATGATGGAGGGTTTGAAAATTGAGAGGAAGTGTATTATGTAATGGTATTTGAATAATTTTTTTTTCTCCACGCGATGAATGGGGGATCATTTTCAGTGATTTGTATACAATATATAAGTTTGAAGAATCGGTTGTTTATACGAGGAGGTTATAAAGCTTCTTGGGGCTGTAGCAGATATTGGAAATAATAAACATCATTCACATAGAAAAAATATATCAATTTTAAACCTAGTTGCAAACATTCATGGCATACTAAAAATCTGAAGATGTACATGTAAATTGTAGGATGACTTACTTTGTGTTTTTGCAGAAAAGGGGATACACACTGTTCATGTTTTATGTCTGTTCTTATACTTTTTGTACCATTCTTTTCACAAATTTAAGTTTGGGTGAACATACAAAAGCGTATAAAAATAACCTGCGTTTTAACAGGAATTTGTGTCTTGTCTAACTGTGTATACTTCGAATAACAATATGTTCAATTTATTATATTGAAAATGATTTGTAAAGTGATTGTTTCTTAAGATTATTGTGAAGTGCCGAGGTTGGTAGGAAGATGATGAATGATGCAACACTGTTCACAAAATCATCTTTCTCGTGTGTTTTTCAGCCTTTTGAAGGGATTCCAATACATGAAAATGTGATTGCGATATATGAGAATAAGAGAAAACAAATGATATTTTCAACTTATATTTCTCAAGAGAGGAAAAATGAAAAATAAATCAGCAATAGTCTTTCTTATCTTCAATTCCAATCATTAATCTTCACAAATATCCTCACAATAGACAAGGACCCCCAAATTACAGCATGAATTGTTACGATAACCACGTGTATGCAAGCCTTACCGTCTATATATTTCTGAAAAGATTATGATATCAAGAGCAGTTTTGTAATATTTGGGTTAGTTTTTGTTGTATGTATTATGTAGACTAAATTTATTGATTTTTCAGATATCTTGAAATTTAGAAATGGCTAAGGTTTTGTTGTAGATCAGTGCTTCCCAGTACATTATATTGTTTGTTTTTCAAGGAGATATAATATCAATTAGTTGCTAAAGTTTAGTGTGAATTGTAATGTAATACCCATGTATACCTATATTATTTGTTTAACAAAATATATCTCTGTTATAGATTGTGGTTCAGGGGGAATTTTAAATTAAGATTGAGTGATAATTACGGTAGATGATTTTATTTTACGTTAAAACGTATTTTGTATTTCTGAATATTTAGTCGGTGCCCATCCAGAAGAATATAAGGAAAAGGAACAATTTGAAAACTTGTTCTCTCTTTTCTTTCTTATTTATGTGAAAAAAAGATTAAAAAGGCATTAAAGTAACTCTTTCTGCTCACGAGAGCTTGTAAATTTATTGGAATAAAAAAAAAATGAAAGGGCAGCCTTTTCTTATATAATCTATATACATATAATTCATGTAATCATATTATTTTTCTTTTGTTGTATTGTGCTTGCTGATATCATTTGAATAACTGTTTTTATGTTATTGGTTTAATGATAGAGTACTAACATTCTTTGCAGAAAGGAAAACACAATGTGTCTTGATTCTTGCAATAGTTTTAGGTGATATAGGTACCACTTTTCCATGACCTGGAAATGAAAACTTTGTTTCGGAGGCCTACGTCCTGTTAACGAATCAGAAGTAAGCGTATAGGAGAGACTTGTTTTGTTATTTGTTGAACGTCTCGTGTTCTATTCATTCCATATGATAGAAAGTGAGATAATGAAAATTTATAGAGGAGTGTAGACTAGTGTGGACTTCATCACCATTCCGCGTCGGTGACAAAAGGGGCTTGACCGCACATCCACGGTTTTAGCCTTCAATATAAAATGCAGAGGCTTTTGAGTAGATGTTAGTCTAAATTACTTCCAATGCGTTGTTCATTGGAGAAAGTGGAAACTCATTTGGATTTTGAATTTAAAACATGTACGATGGTTAATGAATCTACATGTAGATCCAGGGAACTAATTGCTATTTGCTGTATCTAAATAATTTTATGAGTTTCCATTGCTCATAAGCGGCATATGATATGATGTGAAAACAGTAGTCTAATACTTATATTGATGAATTCTAATGTTTATGAATGATTGAAATGACCTCTGATTTCTCTAGTAATAATGAGAATTTTGTTCAAAAATGTAAAGAGATATTTGGGAGAGTTAGATAGGTGCACCACTGTAGGTGGCCAGCTTTGGGTCGGAAATGGATCATTAATATCTTGGGTTTGAAATGGTCAATACATTTAAATATTTTCATAAAGTTTTTGTTTTAGACTATTTGAAGTGTTGATCTGCCTATACTCATATCTACATGCTTTAGCAGAGAAGGGATGCAGTTTTATATTATTGAGCAAAATGTTGCTGTTACTGGAGACAAAAAAGTTGGATCAAATATTGGTTGAAGTGAAAAAGTGTTCATGCCACCTTGACGTTCGACGGTCTGTAAGATTATCTGGAGGCATAATTTATTCTCCATTTTGCTCTAGGCAAGATAGAATTGGCAACATTTACTAATGTACAGTATAGCAATGCCTATATAGCTTAAAATTAACCCTCATAGCCGAATGATCATGGTATTTTTTGTTTCTGTCTTAGTTATGTATTTGTACATTATATGCTTTGAGACCTAATGCTACACAGACCAATATAAGAATAATGTAGAGAATATATACAATGTATGGATGTCGTGGGGTTAAAAATGATTAATTGGAATTTGTGAATTTAACCTTTTCTTATTACAAGAATTCTGAGAAATTATGAGAAATATAACACCTGCATCTGACTTTATTTTGTAACATCTATTGAATTTATACCAAAAGCAAAGAATCAATACGACTACATGCCCAATTTGTTGGAATAATGAGACTTCTCAATGTAGTCAAGACACCTGTTCGTCCCTCAGAATTGGGGATTGTATTAAACTTAAGAGATGCATAATCATACAATGTACTCTTTGTTTGATTGTTTGTTGTGTTAACACTAATAACACCTACAAGTACATGTCAGTGCAAGCCTAAATCCGAACCCCTTTTCTTTTTTTTTGTCACTACATTCACAGTAAGGAGAAACCAAAATAAATCGATGCTGGTGAACAATTTTGGATGAAATTCATGATAATGAGTGCCATTTTCGGGCAAGGGGGCAATTGAGAAAAACTCTGGATTTAGGTTTGCAGGCATGTACTGTACTCTACTATAGAATAAACCTCACTTTTCAGTTCGTTACCTTGGACCGCTAACACTGCAATGGCAATCCAACCAAGGGGGTGTTGTTCAAAAGTTGCAATTGATCGCGAGTTGCAGTTCACAGGAGCGAGCCAAGCAAAACCATTGTATTATGCGTGTGTTGTTAGAAGCATTATGTCGTGTGCGAATCAAAATGTGCGTTGCAATTTGCAACTTTTGAACAACACCCTCAAGACTAGTAATAATAATAATAATAATAATAATAATATAGATTATTTCTATAGCGCTAGTAATTGTGGACATTCTAATTTGACAAAATAAGGATAGTGGTTGGACATACCCACTATCCTTATTTGAGTAAATTTGTATTGACTAGTGTAACATGTGCAACCCATTCCCATAGAGGATTACAACCATCGGCGGTCCTATAGCAGGTACCGTTCCATGATGTGGTTCACAGTTGCCGGCAATTAAAAGCACACACACACACACACACTTCAAACTGCCCCCCCCCCCCCCCCTTGTTGACAGCAAACGTACACACATACCATTCCCTACAGTCAATAAAACACAAGCAGGCACTGGAATATAACTTTGACAAATCTTTATTGCCAGTATTTCTTGGAATAGTCAGATTTTCAACTCCTTCACATTTTTCTTCAAAATATTTCAGAGATACCAACCGACCCAAAATATGCATTAGGTGAATTTTCATATGAATTCAAGTGAATTTATAGAGCTCATTTCGTTTAGCTGTTGCGTTATTCACAATTGAATTTTGACCTTGTGCATATTCCATAACGGTTGGCATCTTTGGTATTTATACAAACATGTCTATGGGGATGTTGCTCAAAAGTTGCAATTGATCGGAAGTTGCAGTTGATCGGAATACGCCAATCAAAATCATTGTTTCATACGCGTCTTGTTAAATGTGCACACCGCACGCGAATAAAAATGCACGTTACAATTTCCAAAGTTGCAGTCGATTTGCAGTTGATTCTGAGCAACACCGCCTTTGGAGCATACATGTACATATACATGAATGTGTAACGAAAATCAAAAGATTTATAAATATATATTTTCAGGTTGGCAGATGGGTTTCATACATTTGTCTATGGAGCATACATATACATGAATGTGTAACGAAAATCAAAAGATAAATATATACTTTAAATATATACAGATTTATACAATTTAGTATAACCATAAATATAGAATAACATGAAAACTCCAAAGGAATTCCCACAAAATCCTTTCCAATGCTTCTGCAATATCATAAATGTAATCATAAAGAAAATTATCAACATCGTTTTCTATTATTTCATATAAAGTGGTTTGGTATGACTGGGATACAGTTAATATATGCCTTGCAAATGGTAACAGGCAAATGAATATACAATTTCATACAAATGCAGACCATTGCATAATACATTGTATGCACAACACGTGAATTACACGAGAACTGAGGACAATATTGTGTAATTCTATCAAGCTTTCTCTCTTGGATAAACATATTTGGTTCACCTGTTCGTTGATTCACATTTTCATTTGTTTCCCTGTGCATACATGTATTAGCATCTCTGCAGTATAAACAGCACCTTTCTCGATTAATTTTCTTATACGTAAAAACATTTAATGCAAACTAATGACAATTAAAAGGAGAGTTCATGCATGGATAAGAAGTAGCCAAGCAGCAATATCTACTGTACAAGTCAATATTTTAACCTACAGACATTTCCGCCATTTTGGACCAGTTCGGCACTTAAACTTGTAATTTTCACGTTTTTGACAGTGTTTGTACACATACATGAATGTGCATCATACAGAGTGGAAAGTTTCGTGCAGCTAAGACCACGAAATTTGAACAAATAAAAACACCATGAAAAATTTAGCTGATGCAGCAGTCTGTTGTTTCATGACACAGCTCCTCCATTTGAAGTAGAATGGACTAATACATCGTGAAAAGGAAGCCCCGCTTTACATCCAATTATAGTTCTGAGAAAATAGAACATTCTCCCCCAGGCCGAACTCTCCTAATGGATTGCTCTACATCGTTTGTGTGCTTCAACAAGCAGTCCTCTTCACTCTGCTCTTTAAAGGGGAACCAACCCCTGGAATTATCTTGTTCTCATTTAATGACGAAAAGTTAGATGAACAAACTGAAAATTTGGGCATAATCGGACAACCTGTTCAAAAGTTATGAATTTTCAAAGTCACACAGATATTATGATCCCTACCGTGATGGGGATTTGTAAGATCGGCAAAATTGACGGAATCTTTGAATCTCATTCACTCTGTATACAAAATCTCACATTTTAATTTTTTTCGGAAAAGTCTACAAATGCCAATTTTCGATTGGGGAATAACATTTCTGTATTGATTCTGCATGTATTTTGAGAAGAATCGTGTTACAACCTTACTCTAAATTTTACATTAATCCATTAAAATTCTACATAGAAAGTAAATGAGGAGTTGTCTGACATGACGTCACAGATTCAGTCAGTGCTGCCGATCGCACGGATCTTCATGAGCGCCAGTGATCATCATATCTCTGTGAATTTGATAATTCATAACGTTTGAACGGGTTGTCCAATTCTGCTCAAATTTTTACACTTTGTTCATCTGATTCTTTTATACTTCACATGTCCTTTTATCAATGTTGTATATTATTTATGTTTTACTTTGTAAATTTAAATCACAATTCAGCTATTAGCTGCAATGATTTTTATTCAATAAACCATTTATCTATCTATCTATCTATCTATCTATTCTTCTTCATTCAATGAGAGCACGATAATGTAATTCCAGGGGTTGGTTCCCCTTTTAGACGACTGATTCTTAGCCATTTGTTGAAGGGGTTCTGCTTGTTACAAAGATAGCCTGAAGGGTTTCACAAACCTTTCCATTTACCTCTTGCTTTACAGACATTGACATATACGCACTCGTACACGTATTTATCGCTAACACTCACCAAATGTAAACTAAATAATAGAAAGGAAACCCTAGGAGATATAAACTTGAGAGGATTTTTCCGTTGGCTTAGCTCTGAAGGCTTACAAATATAACCTTCATTTAGATTTTCATAATTGCTTCTGACATATACAGATTTCATGAAATGAACTAGGTGGAAAAAAACAACAAAACAACAAAAAATTCATGGATTCATCAATTATCTCATTGAGGGCCAGAGCTTTTGGGAGATCAAAATTAACCTTTAATGGATGCTTAAATTGGCAACATGATATTTTCCCCCTCTTATACGGGATGAAAAGAGTAAATTTGGATATGAAGTCACCCAAAAGACATTTTAAAAACAAATTGAAACAGAGATGGCCAATATTGATGTTGAAATGTTGATTACTAAATTCACCATGCATTGAATGTAAAGACTGCAGTGATTTGCTACATGTATGTTCAAACTGCGCTAACTAAAAAAACGCAATGTCATACGGGTTTGGAAATTTGATCATAATTCTCAATGCACATCTCTTCTTTTAACTGTGTTTCTTGTTACATGCCCTGCTAACTAGGCTGTGGTAATGCTGCCAAAATGTCATTAAAGTGTGACACATTACATGTTACTCTATGGGCTAACTGGATTTTTTAACCCAACAGGCATCCCCGGGGTCCTTGAACAGACCAAATTTGGAATATGGAAATCTTCTTATTCTGTCTCAATTCCCATTGAAGATTAATGAGCCAATACTGCTAAAACACACATTGTTACCCAAAATGTACGTGTACATTTTGTACTATGCTCAAAAATGTATTTTTTTTATTACTCAAATCAAGGGTCCACGACAGCTATTAAAAAGAATAATGAGTACAAGCAGTCTTTTGCATATTGCATCAGGGCCACGGAACGAAACAGATTGCGATTAATCCCGAATGAAAATGACTGATCAAAATATTCATTGCATGCGCATTTTGTCGAGTACATTGTACATGCAGACTGGCCAGTAATCAACTAGAAGTTCTCTTTCCAATCAGCGATTAATTGTAAACCTTGATGTTACGGGACCCTGGAGTCATAAGCCTCATCCTGCACCCCTACAGTACATGACATTGCTTTTTCCTTGATTTCCTTTCATTATGAAAATCTCTGAAGGTCATTGTGATCATATCCTTACTATTCATGAAGTGTAATGCATTATTCACACAACCCCTGTGTGTGACAAAATGAACAGAACATTACATTGGCGTTCTGAATCAAATATGATGGTTTTTACAAAGTTCTCCATCCATTCATCTGCATTATAGGGAGAATAGAATAATATTCCACAGAGAACAGGATGCATTCTAAGATACATATACCAGAGATGATTCCTTAGGAATATAATACATCCTCATTCATGAAGGTCTGTCATTGGTATTCTGAATTGAATATGATGGTTGTATGAAGTTTTCTCCATACATTCAGCAGCATTATTGGGAGGGGGGGGGGATAGAATATGATACCCTCTGGAGGATTTGATACATTCCAAGACACAGTAGCCAGATTTGAGTGCTTAGGAATATAATACATCCTCATTCACGAAGGTCTGTCATTGGTATTCTCAATTGAATATGATGGTTTTACAAAGTTCTCCATCCATTCATCTGCATTATTGCGGGAATAGAATAACATTCCACAGAGAATTGGACACATTCTAAGATACATATACCAGAGATGATTCCTTAGGAATATAATACATCCTCATTCATGAAGGTCTGTCATTGGTATTCTCAATTGAAAATGATGGTTTTTACAAAGTTCTCCATCCATTCATCTGCATTATTGGGGGAATAGAATAATATTCCACAGAGAATAGGATGCATTCTAAGATACCGTACATATACCAGAGTTGATGACTTAGAAATATAACACATCCTCATTCACGAAGGTCTGTCATTGGTATTCTCAATTGAATGTGATGGTTTTTACAAAGTTCTCCATCCATTTATCTGCATTATTGCGGGAATTAAATACATGTATGATAATCTATGGATGATTGAATACATTCCAAGACACACTAGCCAGATTTGAGTGCTTAGATATATGATACATCCTCATTCACAAAGGTCTTTCATCCTTGTGTCCTCAAATGTTATTCCTACTAAACTCCATTTCTGCCTTTATTCACCTTGATACCAGGCAGTGATTTCACCATCTCCAGCTTCCCCAAGCTATAAGATTCTGAGAATACCCATCATCATTATCGACGTCAATCATCGCCTGTGGTTAGACGTTAATCGGTTAAGTCTTTGATCCCCCTGGAAGTAATGAGATCACTCTGTAGATAAGGCCAAAATGTTGTTTGGACGCCCTCCAATGCCATGTTTGAAAAGCGTTGATCGTGCGGAAGAATATTTTTCTTCTTTGTTTTTGTAATTTTTCAAACAATTCATGAGAAATCCAAGAGTTAGCTGGTGTGGCTCAAAAGTTGCAATTGATCGCAAATTAATAGCAAATCAGTTGCAAATTGCAATGCACATTTTCATTCACGCACAGTATATGCTTTTTAACAAGATAAGCTTGAAAGAATGCAGGAATGATTTCAATTGGCATTCATGCACAATATATGCTTTTTTTAACAAGAAAAGCTTGAAAGAATGCAGGAATGATTTCAATTGGCACGTTCCAATCAACTGCAACTTGCAATCGATTGCAACTTTTGAACAACACACCCTTAGTCGTTGATGAAAAGCCAAGAAGCACCTGGAAAAAATGTCTGGAATGCCTAAAAATGACTTTTCAGGTAATTTCACTCCTTTATTCATAATTTACTGTGATCTTCCAATTTGAGTGAAAAGTTCCCCCCCCCCCCCCCCCCCAAAAAAAAAAAATGACTCCTTGTCGCTGCGACCAATCTTGATGACCCCCCCCCCCCCCCCCCCCCCCGGGCCCCCCACCCACAAAAAAATAAAGTTTAGGTCAGGCCATTTTTAGAGGGTCGGACAGGGGAGGGCATCCAAACAATTTTCTCTTTTTTTGGCCAAAGACAAGTACCCTGGAACAATTCAAGACTCAGCAATTCTTGGAAGAAGACAATATCGAACAGAGAGCTTGTCCTCAAGCGTATTTTCTATGGTTACCATGGCAACATATGTTATATCTTTGCTTGTCTCATGGCCTGGAGTATGCTCCCTGAGTGAGCACTCAGTTAAGATAATGGGCTTGTTTCAACCTGAAGGACAGTATCAAATGCTTAATGATCTTTCCTCTCTTTTTGTAATTCAAAAAGAAAAAAAATATTGTCAAGCAATTTTGAAAGGATATCAGTGAAGAAAAGAACACCATGAGAATTGATTCAATGTTGCATTTGCACATGAAAGCTCCCATATATGAAAAAATGTTCATGTCACAGTAATTTCACATCCATCAAATTTGAAGCTCTTTTCATCTCGGCTATTAAAAAATGAACCAATGATTTTGTAATTTAGGGGATATGAAAATGTATCTAATATTTTGCATTTAGCAAAAAATTCATTTCAACTTGCTCCAGTAGTTAAAGAGAAAGGGGGTCCTCGTTAAGTCTGTGATATACATTTTTGTCCATGTGCCAAACATATATAAAAAGTAAAAACGTATCAAAATCAAAATTTAAAGTTGGCAACCACTATCAACTGAATTATATGGAATTTCGGGGTAAAACAGAGGTATCACGTGAAAATGTGATATCCTAAATATCATTCAGATCCTTTATTATTTGTCAAGTTATCAATGCCAAAATCCATTTGAAGGAATTTTCTTAAATTCAGTACAGAGCTTGGAAAAATATTAATACATCAAGCTTTACCATAGAAATCTGGGTAAGATAGCAACTATGAATAATAATAATAATATACAGTTCTTATATAGCACTAATTACCTCTGTTATAACTCTCTAAGCACTCTACAATTAATGCAATAATATTAACTTTGACTTTAGCAATAGCATATTATGAGGCGCTTAATATGCATTTCAAGGAATATATTCCTACCAGGTACCCATTCACCTCACCTGGGTTGAGTACAGCACAAAGTGGATAAATTTCTTGCTGAAGGAAATAAACTCCATGAGAGGGACTCGAACCTCTGCATGAAAGGCGAGTCAGAACCATCACGCCACCATGGTTCCACATATATAAACGGAACTTCCCGTAAATAGTTGGCATACTATGCAAAATGAATTTGACATGTACATGCTTTAAATGGTGACCCGACAGTTGCTCCGGCGACAATTCATTTTTTCTGGCTAGGAGTAGGGTTAGGGTTAGGGTTATGATAGTATGATAGGGTTTATGATTCAGAATGATGTCAAGATTAGGATTAGGGTTAGGGTTAGGTTTGGGATTAGGTTTGACATTAGGCTTACTGCGTCAGTTTTTTGCCGGAGCAATTGTCGACGGAGCATTTGTCATGGAACCGCTTTCAATACATACCACTGTGCACTGTAATTTCATCAAGGGGGTGATGAATCTTGATTTCACCACATCCATATCTGTACGACAATTTGTTTTCACATTTGGAAGAGGGGAAAGTGGTATATCAAGAAGTCCCATCCAAGCTCATTGTCAGAGTCTAACCTTGCACCACTTACTCATCAACACAGTGCATACACCAGCAAATAAACAACCAACCCTATTTGTGCAGGCTCAGACAACCAGTGTACTTTAATATCTGAGTGCTATCTTGGTTGCATGGTCTTAAGTGTTGCAAGACAGTTGCCCATCAATTGCAACATACGATCAACAAAACTCTCAACGAACACCCCTTATAAGTAGTGTATCTTGCTTCCACATCATGCAAATTATACATTCAACTCTTTGCTAGTCTTGCAGCAATACTACTTGATCGCTGTATCATCCAGCAATGATACCATGTCTAATATCTTCATGTTCGTCGACAGTGATTTTATAGACCAGCATACATACAAGGGCCGGATCAACTGTCATAGTAACAATCCCTTTAAAATAGATCTTGCAAGTCAGAATCCGTTAAAACCTGAGCTAGTGAATTAACCAACAATCTTAAAAGTGAAATCTTATAAAATCATACAAAATACAATATTAAATGATATATGTTTATAGAGTACCTAGTACAATGAGGATGTAACTGCAAAGAAAGTAAATGAAGAATTTATGATAAACAGATGAGTATCATTCATACCAAGTATTAGAATCCATGGCAAAAAAATGCGTCCAACAAGCACACTGTGTGTCATTTGTGAGCTTTCAATTTTGGTTGATGTACGCTTTTGGAAGGTACATGTGCAGACAAGAAGAGTGCATCAATTATTGCCCACACTTTCCCTTCATCTACAGGCCCCTGTCTATCAAATCAAAAGCATTTTATTCCTGTATATATTCTCATTTTATACAGATATCTAGAATTTGTACAGACTGCAAATACCGGTACTAGATCTTAAAACTCAGATTGCAAGTCCTTGTCGTTTGTCTGTATGCTGTTCCATTGTCTTTGTCGCTATGTCGGGGATCCTTGGGTCATCAGTCAACACTTAGCATGCTACTTTGTTAAACCGCTGACGAGATGAAGGACCTCAGAATTCTTCTACCCATTCATTATCACATAGGAATGTATCAATGACTTCCTTCATCGCTAGGTTGGGTATAAGCTGATCTTGCGTTAGTTTGGATCGCGTGACTGGATCAAAGTGACCGACTCTCTGTATGGAGAAAAGGAAAGAAATGCTTGTCACATTAAACTATGGACAAGATGAAGGGCTTCAGAACTCTTCAACCAATTCATTATCACACATTTTAATAAACTTTTAATAAATGAAATGAATTTGAATTGAATTGGAATGTATCGATGACTTCCTTCATGGCCAGGTTGGGTATAAGCTGATCTTGCGTTAGTTTGGATCGCGTTACAGGATCAAAGTGACCAACTCTCTGTATGGACAAAAGGAAGGAAAGAAGGAAAGAAAGGCTTGTTATAGTTATCACTCTTATATGGGTACATAATAACTGCCTACATCTTCCAACATTGTATTTGACGCCATGTCAGAGGATCCTTACTGTACGTCATTAGTCCACACTTGGCATGCCAGTTTGCATTGTGTGACTGGGTCGAAGTGACCACCTCTCTGTGTCATTGATCACATTGTGCAGATGCATATTAAAACTGCATGTCTTCCTTGTGACTTTGTGGAAAGCAGCTCAAAAATGCAAAGTCAATCAGTTCATATGACATGCGTTCTTATTACAAGCACTAACAATTGATTATATCACAAAAATTAAAACAATATAAATTCTGGACTAAAAATTTGGCTAAAAAATGTACCAACTTTTATATTGTCTTTCATCATACTAAGAAATTAAATTTCAACCAACATAAACAAAATGTCGAAATTGTTTGGACATATCTTAAATAACAAATGTGTGGATAGTACATAAACAAGTGTTGCGTACAATTTTGTACAAATGTTTAGAGCCTAACCTGGCTTAATAAGGTCTATGGTGACAACAAATATTCTGAAATAAATATCAATACTACAGAAATTTCTTGTCTATTTTCTCCTTCTATCTTGCTTTTCTACTCTTTTCAGTAGCTACTTTCCTGCTTATTTTGATAAAAAGTTTTCTTTAATTTCTTTCAGTTGATTTTTTACTCTTTCTCTTGCCCCCCCCCCCTTGTTGTTTCTTCTTCCTCTTTTCCCCCCTTTCTTATTCTCTTGAATGCTCTTTTTTTTATTAAGATCTCAATATTATTTTTCAATCTTTTTCCCAAAGAAGATAAAGGAAAATGTCAGCATTTTTGTAATTTTTCTTTTTTATCTGAATTGTAATAATAATTTGAAGAACAGACGTACCTGTAAATGCTCTTCAATATCTTTACGATCATATGTGATACCGCTGGGAGTGATGACAGGGTCTCGCATCAATTCAAAACTGATCTTGCCGCAAAGATAATCAGGCACCTCACGCTTCTATCAAGATAAAAGAAAAAATAATTCGTTTTTTAGCATGAAAGAGTGACAGCTCATCTGCATTACCCTAAGCTTATAAAAGCTTATATGTACAATGTAGAGCTGGTATTTGGTGAGCTAATTCAAGAATAAAAAGTATTAAGAATTAGCTCACTGATTCTCACACTGCAGACCTGGCTCATATTTATCTATATCTATAAAGAAATTAATCTGAATTTCTTCAAGCGCTTAAATTGGCATAATTCTTTCATTGACTTAGCATATGACCATAAAGCCAGAGCACATTCCTCCAGCCCATCATACTTATTCTAGTTACATTGTCTCTAGACAATGAAAATCCGGGGTTTTTTCTCAAGCCACAAATTTATATCAGTTTTGTCACCAAGAAAGACAGTGGTAGCTCAAATACCCATCCAGAGTATACATGTATAATGTTTTATTACAAGAGTTCCTGAAGACTACTTTTTGGTCTATTTCATTATGATTCGCAAAAAAGGATAATGGAGCTACAAACCCATGATCAAGGAAACGCTGGATTTTGCAGCGTTGCCTTTTAAGACAACAAGCATAATGATAAAGCACCATCAGTGAAGTAACACAATATGAGTATTCTGTCACGCCAGAAGACATGTAGAACGATAGTGACGAGTGATGGAGAACAAAAGCAACAGAAATGAAACACTTCAGCAAAAAAAAAATACTGCAACAAATAATGGAAGAGAAAATGGAAATGGACATATGAAAAAAGTGCGGAAATGACCCACACGTGTCTGTTGGATAAAGAGATAGGAATTCCCTGAGGATGAAAATGGATCAACCATTCAATATCTGAGAATTCCAGATGGGAATGAAAAATTATACGTGTAAGAGAGAACAGCTTGGACATTATACTCTGATACTTGATCTCTTGAGAGACAAGTATTTCCCTTTCAAACAAATTTTTTAATCATTATGACTATAGAGGGAGAGATGAAATGGAGAGCAAGTAGGATAGTTGATGCTCGGAGATAGATTTGTAGTCTGTATGTACCGAATAAGCAAATATATTAGCATTCATGAATTTTAGCGAACCCAGACCTGTTCACATTCATGCAAGGAGGGTTATTCATATGTACTTTCCACGTTCAGAAAGATCTTCGTACATTGTACACATGTCTATGGTTATTCTACTGCTTTGTGAAAATTATGGTGAATTCATAATTAGCAAAATTGAAAAAAGGGTAGAGGCAATGAAAATTTCAGCTCATATGTTGAGCAGGTACTGCGGAACGTTTTGAAAAGTGGGGAAGGGGGTGGGAGTGGAATTGCCGCAAGGGGGGGGGGGGCATGGAAGAAAAGCGACTGCAGAGTAAGGAGAGTGAAATCGAAGACGAAGTAGAATATTTGCTGAGGAGAACTTGTTTTGTTTTGTTTGTTTTCAGAACTTGTTTTGTTTTCCCCTGAAGAAGAGGGCAGGTTGCCCCCAAAAATTTGGGACATTTTAATAAAAATAACTGGCATTAATGCACACCTTCAAGGCTTCTCTCGTCTCGTCTTTTATATAACAATCCGTGCCAATACGTGAACATATAATATGCTGAGGAAATATGTGTAGATAGATCTATAGATATCGAATAAGCCAATATTTTAGCATACATGAATTTCAGCTTGTTATGAATGGCAATTGGAAGGAGAGAGAGAAAGAGATATCTGAGGGGATTGGACAGGGGGAGAACACATCAAAGGCAAATATTTATAAAATTCAAACCAATTATGGACTGTTTTATTACAATTTTTATGAAGGAAAAAAATATTTATATGCAATCTGAGTGAAAATCTAAATAAGAGAGCAGTGGCTGTGATCTTTAACAGAAATCTAGGGTAATTTGCTTGATTCGTAATACAGCTAAAGTGTTTTTTAATTATCAGTTCTCGTTACAATCACCATGCCTGTTATAGTGTAGATCTTTTCACAAAAGCCAATATCATAAGTGGCAGTCGATACGAGCAATTGGAGATCGTTATTAAAACATCATTTAATACTAAATACCCATTACAATTTTCAATGAATGATGTATTTCCTCAAACCCAGCCCCATAAATTTGTTACATCACTTTTTAATACAAATACAGTGCAGGAGTTCTTTTCCAATGAAAAGTTTTAAATATTTATAGAGAATTCAAAAGATTTAGACCTCATATAAATTGTGTATACCTTGATTTATATCATGGCATACAGTGCTTGCATGTAGCTAAAGGGTAACTTGATAAGATTTAGATTGGAGGATAATGTTCGATTCAAAAGGCTTTCATTATTGATATTCAAGTATTAATCAGTAACTAAACTAAACACAACAAAAAGCCCACCCCCACCCAATTGAAAGTAGACAAACCTTTGAAGGGGCTAAGATTTTTGTGAAAATATTGGGAAGTGCATTTTCATCAAAAATATCCCTTTGGCAATTTGACCATTCAAATGCAAACAATTATTATAGGATAAGAGTTTGATCATAAATAACATACCAAAAAGACACAACTTTGAATTAAACATGCACCCTAATAGAATTTATCCAGTTTTGTTGGTTATTGCTAGTTATTCATTGCAGGTTTGTTTAATGATTTAATAAGGTTTAAAGTATAACTTCACTGCATACACAAATTTCCATCTCTCTTCCTGTTAAACAGGCGCCTTGGTGTAGTGGTCATGACTCTGGCCTTTCAACCAGAGGGTCGTAGGTTCGAGTCCCACCCATGGCGTTAATTTCCCTCAGCAATAAATTCATCCACATTGTGCTGCACTTAACTCAGGTGAGGTGAATGGGTACCTGGTAGGAATATTCATTCCTTGAAATGCCAAGTGCGATGGTGGCTGCCGGGCTAAAGCCAGGGTAATAATAATGCAAAGAGCCTTGAGCACTCAGCAGAGTGGATACGAGCCCTATATAAATTGCATCTATTATTTATTTTATTATCTATTATCTATTTTTAATTTTGACTTTCTCTAATGCTCTCTCTTTCTTTCTAATATCCTCCTCTTCTCGCACATGTTTGTCTTTCTCTCTGTTTCTCTCTCTTATTCATATTTTCTTACACTCTCCTTTTCTTTCTTTTTCACTTTTTAAATAATGTTCTTCCTCTCGTCTTTTCTATTCTCACAAATTCTCTCCTTTCTTTAACTCACATTCTCATTTTCTTTCTCTTATCTTCTCCCTCTCCCAATTATTCCTTTTCTTCCTCAATCACTACTTCCTTTCCTTCCATTCTCCTTATGTTTCTCATTCTCTTGATTTCCCTTTTCACTTTACCTCTTATTCTGTCTTTCTTTCTAATTTCTTCCTTTTTCACCTTATAGTGTATTTTTTTTCCTCTCAAACTCTCATTGTTTCTCACTCTGTCATTCTCTCTCTCTCCCCTCTCTATCACACTCTCCTGTTCGAGAATCATTTCATTCATTTCATTTTTCGTCCAATTTTCATTCTCGAGTCTCTATTCAGGCTCCATTCTATCTCTATCTGACTCTCTATCTCTCTCTCTCTCTCTCCCTCCCTCTTTTCATCCCACTTTCCCCCTCTCTGTCTCTCCAACATTCTTTCTACTGATGTATCTATATCTACTTCCGTCATTTAGAAAGTACATCCGTAGCCATTTCCTCATCTCTCAATTTCATCCCTTCAAATTTTTCATCCTCCTTGCCTGGTGATTGANTTTCTCATTCTCTTGATTTCCCTTTTCACTTTACCTCTTATTCTGTCTTTCTTTCTAATTTCTTCCTCTTTCACCATATAGTGTATTTATTTTTATCTCAAACTCTCATTGTTTCTCAGTCTCTACTTCTCTCTCTCTCTCTCTCTCTCTCTCTCCCCTCTCTTTCACACTCTCCTGTTCGAGAATCATTTCATTCATTTCATTTTTCGTCAAATTTTCATTCTAATGTCTCTAATAGGCTCCATGCTATCTCTATCTCACTCACTCTCTCTCTCTCTCTCTCTCCCTCTTTTCATCCCACTTTCCCCCTCTCTGTCTCTCCAACGTTCTTTCTACTGATGTATCTGCATCTACTTCCGTCATTTAGAAAGTACATCCGTAGCCATTTCCTCATCTCTCAATTTCATCCCTTCAAATTTTTCATCCTCCTTGCCTGGTGATTGATCAGTATTTTCCATGAGCAAGTGCTCAAGAATGTAATTTTTTTGAAAGATGGGGCAGGTTGGTAGGAAAAAGTTGTTATCATTATTTCTATTTTTCATTTTTGAAGACATTTCATATGGAAAATATGACTTAGAATAAGAGTGAAAGGCTAGACATCTGAAAATTACAAATGTATATCTGTAATTTCACAGTGAGTTCTAAAAATGCATTCTGTCTGACCATTTTCAGATGGTCATCAGTGGAGGGCAAGCCCAATTTTACTAAGGATTATCTTGTTTGTTTAATTTGAACAAAGTTGAATTCCCATTGTTTAAATATGAGCTCTAGAAACACTCCTAAAAAATTGTGAAATCTGATTTTGGCTCCAATCTTCAAATATTATCAATTGCATCATTAAAAAATAATGATTGGATTCTCCTACCCTGTATTTTTCGATCATATCATCAAAAGGGAAAGGGTCCTGATCCCTAAATGTCAAGGATGTCCCAAAGGCTACAACAACATAAAGCTCGCTGGTAGTGCATGTCCAATGCAAATAAACTGTACAAATGTAAGTCCATGGTCTTAATGAACCCATTAAAAACGCAATTGAATACAGAGCAGGCAGTGATCAACACCTGATCTGTAAAGACATATGAACAAAACATCTCTACAAATGATGCATCATCGTCATGGCAACGGAGATGGACATGAAGATAGTAGATACAAGTAATTATCACTATACTCTCTTCATTTCATGTTCAGAGAGGCTAACAACACATATACTGCACAAAGGGGATACCTTTCCAGCTTCTACATTTCTACAATTTTGAATTGCGGGTGACGTCTTTGTTATTCTTGGAATCCATTCACATGTGGTTTTCAACATTGGCATTGGTTCCACTAAACTAGCTCCCAAAGCAATTTTTTCTGGCCAGAAAAAAACCAATGTGTGTTTTTTGGAGGGGGACTTGCCCCAAGCAATCGGGCAAGTGCTTATGTAGCGTCTTGTTCAAGTGACTCTGTTGCTATAATGGATCCAGTGGGTCCAAAGGCTTTGTGAACAAAATTCATATATACTGTACCTTTAAAACTGATTTATGGTCATGAAAACTTCCATGAAAAACTACCTCAAAAAGGTGGATTACAAAACTAGATTGGAGTTTAGAAGGCCACTTAAAGCCATTTTCATAACCATTGCACACCTCATTAAACTAGTTTATCGTAAGCTGGTGTCCATTAAACTAGTTTGATTTCTTAAGCTATTGTCCAAACTAGTTTAACATACAGATATGAACAGGCCCCTAGTTACCTTAGCTTACGTCATAGCAGACACCAACCTTCCTCGATGAACACCATATGGAGATTAAAAACCTTTGATTTGTTTTTTCTTCCATAAACCAGTCAATGGACTGTCTCTTCATAGCATGATTAACGAACCTATCAAGTGCTCCCTCATACTCTCCTTTGTCTCTTTAAAGCTCATCATTCGGAGGTTATATTACAACTTGAGCGATAGAAGGTCATTATCTTCATTTACCCCGTGTCATTGGTCGAGAGATGAAACGTCTGAAGAACAAGAGGGGAGGTTTCCTTGGAATGCAAATTGTTTAGTTGTTGTAATGAGAGCAATTTTTTTTTTATAATATAGGGTCAGTCTTATTTTTTTTTTGGGGGGGGGGGGAATTCTTCTTTTATTTTGAACAAAAGATGAGATAAATATTAATTGGGGAGCAAAAAAAAAATCTAACAAACCTTTTAATACTAATTTTAAAACGTATTTTATAAGTCAACCAAATATAAATTTCCAGTGAGTTGTCTACATAAAATGAACTAAAACAAAGAATGATTTTTGTATTTTGGTAATTGCTTCGAGACAACTTTACAATTTTCTTTACTTGAAGGAAGAAAATGGGAGCTAAGTTCACCTATCGGTACTTTTAAATACTATTAATGCCCAAAATGTTTGCCAGATTTTAACTAAGAGGAAGATACCTGATTCTCTCCAAAGTTGGTCTATGACTTTGGTCAATGAAGGTTTCAGATTCATATCAGGGTTGAAGAAAGTCTAGGGTTGGAAGAATCTTAGGAGTGTGAAACAATTTTGATTTAACCCATGACCACAGCATGGGTCTGCATGTACATGTAAGACTTTTCCGTCAGAGATGTATATCACATGGGAGACGTAATAACATTATCACTTCCGTCACATACTGTGGGGAAATTAAGGAGAATCAAAAGGGCTGGGGTGGTTGATAATCACTCAATGGAGGATACAACTTGAGAAAATAAGGCAACTTCAAGATGGAGAAGAGCCCTTCCTCCAGAAATCTCACAGAACACAAGACTCAGGGGGTGTTGCTCAAGTTGCAATTGATCGCAAGTTGCAGTTGATAGGAACGCGCCAATCAAAATCATTGTTTCATGCGCGTCTGTTATTATAAAATGCACATACCGTGCGCGAATGAAAATGCGCGTTACAGTTTGGAAAGCTGCAGTTGATTTGCAGTTGATTTTGAGCAACACCCTCCTAGATAAACAATGTATGCATGCATGCTGCTGCTAAAGAGAACCAGCATCACTGAATTTGATTGGCTAGGGACAAACTTTTACATTACTAGTTATTTTTAGGAGTTTTGTGAAATAGGGTCCAGGAAGGTACTCGTGATCCTCCTTCAAACATCTCATCTATAACCCTGTTCATACATCTCTTAGTAACCGGAGATCCTCCAGCCCAGTCCGTGAGTGAACAGTCGCAGAATTCTATCACTGGGAGAATGTCTGTCCCAGGTATTTGGTTGAAGAGTCGCCTTAAATCATTAATCCCCCATAGAATTATTCATAACAGCTGTTTTTACGTTGACCGAATATCCAAACTGCTAAATCTCCAGTTCTCTGGGACAAAGAACCCGCGTAGAACAGTTAACCATAGGAAAGATAAGAATCTGTTATCTATTTCCCGGCCACCTAAAGATGCATCCGGAAAATGTGCGAACACCGTCTATGATGTACAGCATATTATGCTTGCATGCAGCTGCACAAGAGAGCCAGAATAAGGTTTTCCAGATTATCATAATAATAATACAGGATACCATACTTTTAATGCGCCAGATTCCACAAGAATAATGTACTCAAGGTGCTGTAAAGAAAAATTCGAGAAAAATACAAAAGAAATATAGATTATATACAGTGTAGATACCATTGGGAAAAAAAACTTGTTAAAAGATGGATTTTGATTGCGTTTCTTAAACATGTATTGTAACGCTTTGGATATCGTCATCACTATTCTTCATTAAAGTAAGTTTTGTGAAATAGGGTCCAGGGAGGTGCTCATGATCCTCCTTGAACATCTCATCTATTAGACGGTGCTGAAGGACTTGGTCGTAAACCAAGCTTTACAATCCATGAATCAGCACTTTTACGAGCAGTCTCATTATTACCGTTACAAGAAGCATGGAGCCTATGCAAGAAGGTAGGCTGGGAATGTGACCATGGCCTGGTATGACGAAACACACCCTAGCAAAACAATGATTTATAGAGCAATGAGAATGCAATATAATGAAGAAGGCGGCGGGGAAGAATCTTTAAAGGTGATTGAACAAACTTTCATTTTAGATGCGGATTCTAAAGATGCCACGTAGGCCTGGATCATCTCAGTGATTTGTAACAGCTGGGGAATGATCGTTGTGATTAAATGGCCAATTGAAACAAAAAGTAGATCATTACCTTAATTACAACCAATCTTGAACAGTTTTTGAAAATAAATGATTTGCTCTTGAGATGAGTGATGAAAACAAGCCTCTCAGATGAACATAATTATTAAAAGAAGAGTCTACCCAAAAATGATATTTCTTCAACAGAAGCGGAAATATTAGACGAGCAGAACAAACTCTTCAAACTTTTTTTGTTCTGCTTGCCAATTTTTTCTGCTCCGGTTAAAAAATTATTATTTTGGGGTAGACTCTTCTTTTAACTGTATTGATCTTGAATAAATACAGAATAGAAAAAGCATTAATAGTATCATCAGAAATTAAAAGAGCACATCATTAATTAAACATAATAAAAATAGGTTCTTGGAGGTACATGTATACAAGACAGGCACTATGTAAGCCTATAGGCCTATAGGACTGAGAAATATGGTAATACATACCCCCCCCCCCCCCCCTACACACAAGCTTTTCAAAACATTCCTGGGTGCCAGCAAGAAATAGAGATATCAAAGTTTGCATCTACTCTCCACAAAACTAGCATTTTATGTCTTTACTTAAAGATATATTCTGGTATTTGTTAAAAGAATAAAATAAATGTTCACAGAATCGCACAAAATGTGAGAAGAATGTTCAGAACTATGAATAAATAATATGTGCCAAAGTGTTTTGCAAGAAAATGTATAATTGCAGAGATATGTGCCAATAAAGGGTCAAAATTGGGCCATGTCGGGCCGACAGATTTTATACCAGTCCCACGCGCTGCTTCCTGTGTTTGCTGC
>BQKZ01000049.1:5702-21599 GCA_036244855.1 Temnopleurus reevesii
GAGAAGAAGTGGGTAGATAGAGAGAAAGTAAGCGGATTGGGGTGAAGTTGAGGGGAAAATAAACTCATCAAGAATTATGAATAGGAGATAGAGGGAGACCAACAGAATACAGGAAAATTTGACATTGGCAAATTAGGGTAGGGTGGGTGGGGTGGTGTGGTTCAAAAGTGAGAATTTGCCCCAAAAAAGGGAGAGGAAGAGTTGACAAATTACTGGGAGTTGCACAGGTAAATGACAAAGAAAGAAATTAAGGTGTTTACACATATAACTAATTCTATCTATTCCATATAGCTCTCCGAAAAAAGATTGACTATATTTGGTATTTGGAGTGAAAATAAGTCGATGCAGCATTCAATACAAACTCAAGTGAGTCAAAAGTTTGAAATGTTTAGACTCTCACAAACAATATTGAAAGAGAGAGGGGAGAGAGAGAGAGAGAGAGAGAAAGAGAGAGAGAGAGAGAGGGAGGAAGAAAGACACAGAAAGAAAAAAAGAAGAGAGTTTATTATCTATTACATAACAAGCAGACAGAAAAGGTCCTTGGGCAAATAAAAGACCCAAACAAAAACTATAAATACTCAATTATTTGGCTTCCTTGTAAATGGATAATCTCTAGTGCATTGAAAGCATCCTTGAATTGGCAACAGCCACCCTGACAATGGGGAGTACATGCACCTCAAGACTCTCACTTAAAGCCAGGATATATGTTTTCCTAAATAATCAATTATATAAATAATTATGCTGGGTTGTTGTTATTCAAACATACAACTACACTATGACACTCTATATAATTTGTCATTTGTAAAATTTGTAATTCAACTGTTAATTGTATTTCTAACTACCATTAATGGTACAGTAATCATTCTTTTAATTATGTAAATCATCAGCCCTTTGACATAATATTTGATTGATTTAGTAAGTGAAAATCAGAATATCATATCATATGATAATTAAGATTTCTTTTCCAATAAATTTCTGAAATGGTATTCTATTACAAAACGTGAAAATGGACAAAGCAATGTTTTCCTGATCACATCGCTTTAGGGTTTTGGATCACCTTTTTAATAAAATGTGTGTATAAGAAATATAGCACATTCCTTCTGGCCACAAATTCAATATCTGAAGCAAAGGTACTTTTGAGATGTACAATAGACTTTGAGAGTCTTTGTTAAGATTTTTTAACAAATTTGTTTGAGGGACTTCAATGAATCTTGTATGTCATAAAAATATCAAAGCCACTAAATATAGTATAGAATATTAAATGTTTTCTACATTTTTTTTCTTCTACATGTTCATAGTACGAATAGACCCAACATTTACACATTATAGATATTACTGAAGTGACTTCAAAGAGAAGCAACTAACAAGCGTTTTCTAAGTAAAGTTTAAAAACATCAATAAACTATACAGTGTGGTAATCTTGGCTGAGATTCAAAATCAATTTCAAAAGTTAAGAACAAAAGGAAAACTAAGAAACTTCACAGAATTCTTAATCTTTCCCAAAAATTGAGATCAAACATAATTCTGGATATCTTGGTCTCAAAGAAAATTAAAGGTATAGATTCGTAATGACCAGGATGCAGAAATTGATGTTAAATGAGCTGATGTATTCGCAAGTTGCTTTACATGCCTAAATATATCTATGTAGGATATTAGGAGTACATTTATGCTCGTATTCTATGTATTTTACGTCGAACAGGTCAATACGCCATCGTTCCTGCGGTGTGCTAAGGGCTTTAGCGCGGGAGAGCGTCGGCCTGAAATTGGCGGTGCGATCGGTGGTATTGTCTGCGGTGTGTGGATTCGCGTTCATTTTGTACGTGAAGCATGTTCTGTGAGGAAGTACGACTGCACCAGGTTATTTTATTTTGCGATAATTAAGCCATTTCTAGGTCGATTTCATTCAAACAAACTATGAACATGCTCTAATTTACTATTGAAAAAATGCATTATGGTAATAATTTTACTGCAGCCCTCCCAAAACTAGTCTTTCCCTTTAAGGCCCTCTCTGTGTGTCCGTAATCTTTAAGTTTCATTTTCTGTCAAACATTGGTCTCCTAAGGATATATCTGTGTGATATGAATTCTTTTCTAGCGGAGGACTAAAAAATTCAATTAAACCGAGCTTCAGTTTATTTTATTTGGCATAGGTATTATCAAAACATTAAAAAATGATTTCTGAAGTTCTGATTTTGTGGCTATCTTCTTTATTCCTAAGATTAGCGCCCCCCCCCCCCCCAAAAAAAAGTTATTTGGATGTCCCATCCCCACCCTCTGCTCCTCTTCATCATCTTCAGCTAAAGGAGGTTGTGTTCTCAGGGTACAGGTTGACAGTTAACAATGGATCCCTGATCACGACTGGCTTAAACCTGGTCTATATTATATCTGTTTTTTATTTGGCTGTCTCATTCTCATTCCCACTCCCCCCCCCCCCCAATAGAGCCTGTTCCTCCACTGATCGAGCGACCTCCGAATTTCACCAGTTGAGAAAAACGCAAATTCTTCGGGCTGTACGTTTTTGTGACGTGGAGGTCAGGCAAAACATGGAATTATTGGGAGAGGAGTATACAGCACAGTCCTGGCAAAGCACTAGCTTAAACCATAAACTCTCAATTTCTTCTTCATACATAAGATTAGCTCCCCCCTCCCCCCGTACAAAAAAAGTTGATGGTTACCTATCTTCTCCCTTTAAACCCCCCCCCCCTCTATCTATCATTCTCTTCTAATCTCATCCCCTTCTTCTTCTTCTCCTCCTCCTCCTCCTCCTCCTTCTTCTTCTCCATCTTTTTAACCGTTTTCTTCTTAACCTTTTTCTTCTTTTTCTTTCTTCTTCTTAACTTTCTTCTTCTTAACCTTTCTTCTTCTTCTTCTTCTTCTCCTCCTCATCTGCTCATTACTGGCTATCTCTCACTTTCTTCTTCATACAATAGATTAGCCCCCCCCCCTTCTCCTACCATCCTATTTTCTTCTTCTCATCTTCATCTTCTTTAGCTAAGGTAGGTTATACTCCCAGGGTACAAGTTGACAGCTAATAATGGATCACTGATCACGACTGGCTAACTCTCATTACCTTCTTCATGCATTAGAATAGCCCCCCCCCCCCTTGAAAAAAAATTGTTGGTTGTCCCTATTCTCTCTAATGCCCCGGTCACATAGGGCCCCCGGAAACAACACGATTCATCCCGACTCATTGTTCTGAGGCAGTTAACTGTGAATTAACAAAGAGTCAGGGTGAATCATGTTGCTTCCGGGGGCCCTATGTGACCGGGGCATAACCATCCTCCTCTTCTATTCTCTTCTTCTTCTCATCTTCATCTTCTTCAGGTGAGACATCTTCTGCTCCCAGGGTGCAAGTTGACAGTTAATAATGGATCTCTGATCACGGCTGGCTAACTCTCACTCTCTTCTTCGTGCATTTGATTTGCATTTATAAGGAGAAACTAATACCAATATGATTTCCCCTCATGGAGTCACCTTTTCAACTTGTATAAATTGATATCTTGTGATATCTTCAAGTAAACTCTTGATGGTAATATTTTGTATACAACTAACTTATCCCAGCTTCCATATACAGTACTTGATGAAGGCATATATTTCAGGTCATTACAACAGAAAATGCAGCAAAGGACTGAATATGGCATGAACATCTCCCTTTTTTTTTGGGGGGGGGGGGGAGGATCAATGACTTTTGGTGTTATTATTTGCATGCACTTAAATTAAATATGTAGATCTATGATAGTGGGGGTGGATCACCCAGGACGCCACTCTGGCTAAAAATACCTGAATTTTTTTTCTTTGGGGGCTCAACAAATTATTGAAGAAAATAGCCATTAAAAAATAAAGCCACTATACAAGATAAAAGATGAAGGTATGAAGAAGGAAATGAGTTAGAGGAAAGAGGGGTCAAATACAGTATCTAAAATTTGTTAAATGTAAAATAACTTTGTATTTAAACAAAGAAGTTTTGTAACTGACATGAAACAACACAGATACTCAGAATGGAGTGACCCCTCAAACAGCTCTTCTATGCACCCGGGCCTTGAAATATACATCGTATTGTAATGCTCCGTTTCCTGTCAATATGTAAATGAACAAAATTTCCAGCTCCCTTTCATCTTCTTCTATTCCATGAATATGAAAATCTCTCCCATTTCTCATGAAGAATTCATCACAGGGAAAACTGATCATCGAGCAAGACCAAGATCCTATGGGCACCCTGGAGTATGCTCAACGACACGCCAAGTGCGTTGTGAAGTTTGCAACCACTGTTGGGTTTCACATTGTGCTGCCCTCAACCCAGGTGAAGTGAACGGGTGCATGCCCCACTAAAGCAAGGGTAATAATAACACAAAGTGCCTTGGATAAGCAAATTGCATCTATTATTACAATTATCATTATCATAAAGCTGTTCGTAGAGGTATGAATGACTCTGTAAGCTACTGGTGGTACTTTCTTGCACTCAATCATAACCCCGGTGCTGAATAGTACCTGAGAAACGGTCACCGGTCGTTCGTACAGTAATGTGCAGATCTATGAACCGTTTTATGAGACACAACGCAGGTCTGTCTGGAGGACTCAGTGAATGACAGGTGATCCTTTCCTCACTCAATGATAACCCCTGTCGCTAACTTATCACCTGAGAAAGGATCAGCAGTCGTGCATAACTCTACAAACTCCTTTATGAAACACAATGCAGGGCGGTGTTACATCAATATAAGGAAGATTTTGAGAATGACTTTACGCACGACTGGTATCGGTTCTTGTGCCGGATGATCAAAAAGCTTCCTCGTATTAGACTCGTTAACGTACGCCAGTCTTTCTAAAAGTCACTCGTAACTTCAAGAACGATTTGGTGAAACACTGCCCTGGTCACGAAAGCTCATGACCCAAATTATAAAAGTTCATGAACTTGGATGCTAAGTTTGTGAACCAGAACAGAAATTTACTTCCCGCGACCCAGTACCTGGGACGTGAAATTTGTGAAGCGGGATGCAAATATGGCATCCTTGATCAGAAACTCTTGAGTCCAAGAGTCAATTGCACAAAATGGCCTTAGCTATTCTCTTCTTCCCAAGACGTCTTAAATTCTTGTACCAACCTCTTAACATAGACACAAAGACTGATACATCTATGTTGTAAGAATTGCGCAAGAAGTTAAGACATCAACCAAGAAGATAACCAAGACCATTTTGTGCAATTGGCCCCCGGGTCACAAACGTTGCATTCTATGTCTCAAATATCGTGATCCAAGTTACAAACTTTGCATCCCACGTCAAGAAGTTCACATCCCAAATCGCAAATTTTATGACATGTTTGCAAACTTCACAACGCACCGGGCCTTTCGTTGAGCATACTCCAGTGCCTCCATAAGATCCTGCACACTCCGTCTATTTGGGTCGAGTGTTAGCAATAATCTGCTTGATTTGTCGCGTGCAGGAGTCGTNATAACTTTGAAAATTCATAACTTTTGAACGGATTATCCGATTTTGCTCAAATTTTCACAGTTTGTTCATCTGATTTTTCTTCATTTATTGATGGTACATTATTGTCTGGGTGTAATTCCCCTTTAACAGTCGTGCATAACTCTAAAAACGCCTTTATGAAACACACTTCAGGGCAGCGTTTCAACAAGATAAGGAAGATTTTAAGAATGACTTTACGCATGACTGGTATCGGTTCTTGTGTCGAATAATCGTGAACCTTCCTCGTATTAGCCTCTTGCTGTCTGCAATACCCTGTGCTGCATATCCCTGTAAACGGCTTGAAACGAAAACGGCTGCCATGCAGACTACGAGCCGCTTCAATCCGCGATTCTCTGCATGGCTAGTCTGAGGCTTACAGAATCGCTTCCTGCAACACTGGTAAAGATACAACTTTCTACTGACGATTGCAGCCGCGAGTAGGCCTTTGTACAGGCTATCCTCGTATTAGACTCGATAATGTCTGCCAGTCTTTCGTAAGGTCGTTCGTAATTCTCAGAATAATTTGGTGAAACACTGCCCTGGTCATGAAAGTATGTGACCAAAGTTGGAAGGATCATGACCTGGGACGCTAAGTTTGTGAACCAGAGCAGAAATTTTACTTCCCCCAATCGCGGTCGTGAAGTTTGTAAAGAGGGGCGCAAATGTGGCATCCTTGGATGAGACATTTTGAATCCAGGGGCCAATCGCATGAAATGGTCTTGGCAATCCTCTTCTTGCTAAGACGTCCTAACTTCTTGTACCAACCTCTTAACATAGACAAAAAGGTTGATACATCTTTCTTATACGAAGTGCACAAGAACTTCTTGTACCAACCTCTTAACTTAGACACAAACATGGATACATCTATGTTATAAGAATAAGAAGTTAAGATGTCTTAGCAAGAAGAGGATAGCTAAGACCATTTTGTGAAATTGGCCCCTGGGTCACAAACGCTGCATTCTGTCGCAAATATTGCAATCCAAGTGACAAACTTTGCACGAACTTCACATCCTAAATTGAAAATTTCATGACCTGTTTGCAAACTTTAAGGTACACCGGGCCTTTCGTGGAGCATACTCCAGTGCCTCCATAAGGCCTGCTCACTCCGTCTATTTGGGTCGAGTGTTAGCAATAATCTGCTTGATTTGTCGCGTGCAGGAGTCGTGTCGCAGCCTCTTTCGTGAAGGCCTGTCCGGGCAGAGAGAGATGGGGGTACCTCATTAGGCTTCACTATGAGCAGAATAGACAAAGAAACTGGGCAAATTGAACACTACCCATTCAGGCCTTCACTGTAACAGTAGCAAACAAAAGAAAATGAATTCCCTACTTATTCAGTGAACAGGTGCAACTTCTGTTATAAATTTATTGCAGAATAAGTGGGAAGGAAATTTCCGAAAGTATTCCAAATCTATTATGAAAGCTTGAATAGGAATTGTTCAATTTGTACAATCTATTTGTCCATTCTGCTCAAAGAGCTATAGTATGGGTCAGATAAATCATGCAGCGATGTGATTGCTATTCTCTCCAGCATGCGTCTAAAATAATGGGTTAACCCAAAAAGAGATGGCTGAAGACTGCTGAATGTAGTTTTGCGCAAGCTGTTCTGAGGTGTAAGTAATTTTCTCATTGTGCACGTATAAATCGGGAATAATTGATCTAGATAGATCAAACGAATCACAAAGTAAGGAAATGACATCTATCAGTATTCCTTTTATGATTATATAAATGCCCATGCATGGCATGATAATTGCATCTGGCAATAAATTCCAATAATCTAGGAATAATGTGCCCAAAAAGAGATGGCATAAGACTGATTATTATATTGGAATTCATTGCATCTGGTAATAAATTCCATTAAAGCATCTAAATGATTATATTTGAAGAATAGAAAATTGTATGAAGCCAAAAATAGAATTTAATTTGCCAAAATGTAATGATAAAAAATGGTGTGCAAGAAAATGTGTAATACAATATTTTAGGCCTATAGAAAATGCTATGCCTTTTTACAATGTTCTTAATATATTCCAAATTTTTCATTATAAATTTCCTGATATGAAATATAATGCCATAATATTTCACAGCTTTCCATTTTACTTTCCTCTGGCAATAACATATCAATCAATCAATTTTTTATGAAAAACTTTTCGTCCTTTAAATGTCTCGCCAATAATTTTACAGCAACCTTTGTTGGTATATGTCCTTTTTGACAGTTGGTCCTTTACAAACACACACATTCTTTATCGCAAAACTTTCAAGAGGAGCAACCAGAAAATTGAGCAAATAAAAAAAATGCTGAAGAACCGCTTCAAGCGAGTATAGTCTCCTTTGCGACAATGATAGTTAATCAAATATTCATACTGCCGGTCAAATACACAGAGAAAAAATATTTGCGGTATTCACATCCATGGAATTCCCAAAGACGGTTCCAAAATACAAGCAAGTCCATGGGTAAATACTGAAACAAATCTTTGACTGAATGTCAGAAACTCAAACGACAAAGTCCAGCCTAATACAGGAAATAGTTCCTGATAACATTCAGCGAAATACAAACATTTAACTGTGATAAATTGGAGAGAGATAAAGTTCTCTTATATGAGCTCAAATGGATGTTTACTTTCGTGAACCAGACAAACATTTTGTTTACTCTTGCGAAAAGTTTAATGAAGTTTTTTTCTGACAAGATTTCTGAGATAGTCTAGTTTTGTCAAATAGGTTAGCACACATTTGTAGACTTAGCTATGTCAATAAACCAGGTTTTATGGCATTATAAAGGGCTATATCCTGAAGAAAAAGCACAACAATTGGTTTAATGTTTCCTATATCTTGGAACTTATCCCAATCAGTTTCATTGAAAAATAATACAAGTTCATGACAGATGATGATAAGACAATGTACGAAGTGAAACAAATTAGGGTAAACAATACAAGTATGTATGCTTTCTTGAAATTCCTCTAAATATAGACTGCAATGATCAGCACATTAGAAATTAGAGTATTTAAAGGGGAACTTCACCCTGATATTGATGTGTTGCTAGTAAATGTAGAAAAATAAGGTGAACAACCTGTGACAATTTGAACAAAATTGGATTATCCCTAACAAAGTTATACACTTTCAAAGTTTGAATCCCCCCCCCCACTAATGGGCATCCTTGAAACAGCAACTTTGGCATAATCTGTGATGTCATATATGGAGAACTCCTCACCGACTTTGCGTATTAATTTATCAAAAATAGATCATTGTCATATTTCAATAGAGGAATCACCACCATTCTTGCTGAATTTAAATGTCCATTATTATACAAAAAAGTAACAATTCTGTTCACTTTTGTAGAAGAAGAAAACGTTAAATTGTGTGCACCAAGTTAATGGAGAGTTCTCTGCGTTGGCAGCAATTTTGTGCCTGTAGGATTTGCAAAGAGCCTAGAGGGGAGCAACTCAAGATTTTGAAAGTTCATGACTTTTGAATGGATCACCTGATTTTGTTGCTAAAATTTACGGTTTGATCTTTGTATTTTTCTCCATCCATTGACACTTCATTGTTGTCTGAGTTTAATTCCCCTTTAAATGCTACATCATATCAGTATACAAAATGATTGCTAATTTGAAAATATCTGTCATTATTCTAAAGATATGTTATTCCAAACTAAAATGGTGACATGTAGAACAGCCATAACAGTCTATTCGGCATAAAGAATCTTATTGAGGTTTTGGACAAGCATCCAAAAAGTAAAAAAAATTATCTTTCTAAATTGTTATTGATTTAAAAAAAAAACTTCAAAAATACTTTGGGAATAATGAACCTTCTTAAGCAACAACAAGCTTTCATCTATTCCTTTAACCTACAAAAATCTGGACAGAGTTGTTATTAAAGATAGGTTTATGTATACAGATTGGCATATGTCATAACAAATCTTTCATTCCAGGCTCTATCCAAGCCCAGGTGAACAGGCCAGCCAAAATAAGCAATGGCATTTATCTGCCAGAGTGTGCGCACTGTGAAAACAAAGATCTTGGGATAAAGGCTAATGGTCAGTTTACTGCTGCAGCGGTCAAGAAAATATAGTATGCAAGCAAAGACCAAGTCAAGGCAGTTAAATGGGGTCTTTTGAAAACAGGCACAGTGCTGCGGTAAAGAAAATATAGTAAGCAAGCAGAGACGAAGTCAAGGCAGTTGAATGGGGTCTTCTGAAAATAGGTACAGTGGAAACTCCTTATAATGGGGTTGGATAAATGAGATTCTAGATGCAGTAAGTTTATTGTGCTATTTCTTTTACCCTGATAAAACATATCCCTTAAAAAAGGAATAAGAAATAATAAAATAGAATGAGTTTGTATGGTCACAGAAAACTTTTTTAAGGTTTTACTTTTGTCCTCAACTTGAGCAAAAAACAAAATGCGGCAACTCATGTTATTAGCCACTACAAGAACAGGAGAGGGGGGGGGGTTGCTTCACCAGGTTATTCTTAAAGTTAAGAATGAATGTGAGAAAGACTGGTCCAATTGGTTTCTGTTGGTTTCAATGCAAAGGTTAACAATGGGTTCTGTTTTTCAAACTTTTGACGAATGGCCAATCGGACGGACAGCTAGATGGATTTAACGGAATAAAGTCTCACTTAGCAACAAACAAATTTTCTCTCTATTGGAATTAAAGCCTACTAAAGCCTATGGCAGGTCTGTGACTATGAATTGAAGATAATTATGACTGTAATTGGCCCTGTTAAAAATCCAGTAGGATTTCCAATAAACAGAAAATATGTATTGACTTTTGTTAGGTCATTTAAAGGTGAGAATTAAAACATTGGCCTGTGGGAGTCACACCCTCGACCAAATGTCAATGTTGGTGGCCCCGTGTTCACCACAAAATACCAATAGGTGTAAACTATTCAAATCAATAGCAACTCATGTAAATGATTGATAAAAAAAAAACATCAGATTCAACTATGATTCAATATGGAAAAAAGAAATATTTTAGTCAGATATGAAATTGAATTACCATATCAAAGATATGATCTTTCCTTTGTGGTTATATATGACTAAACCATGGGAAGGTCACTACCCTCTTGTTGGCATCAATTAAATGGAATCAATTTCTTTTGTCATTATCAAGGGGAAAGAAAGTTATAGAGTGACAGATTTTATTAGCTTGTGAATTGTAGAAGTATTGCGGTGTAGTGGTCCTAACTCTCGCTTTCCAACTAGATGGTTGGCGGTTTGAATCCTTCCCGTGGCTTTAATTTCCTTCAGCAAAATTCTTCTCCATACTGCTGCACTCAACCAAGGTGATGTGAATGGATATCGACACGAATTTAATCCTTTCAATTCAAAAAGCGCCTGCTTGGCAGCTATGCTATGGTCGGGTAATAATATTGCAATGGTATAAATGCGCAGCTGAGTATATCCATATAGAAATTTTGCAATATAAATCTATAAATCATTATTATTATCATTAATTTCACCACTTCTGGCAATTATGAAAAATCTGGAGACTTTGAGACTTGCATTGAAAATCATTGGCCTTCAAAATATTGCTGTAACAGAATGGTCCAGAAAGCTGGACGACTCTTTGTAATGTAACTGCCCAATGTCTGTGTCTATATACATATACATCTGAATAAAATGTTTAAAGGCAAAGGAAGCCCAAATGAGCCATATTTCCAGTTTTGAATATATTTTACATTTCACACAACAAAATGTATTAGTTATGGCCTATCACGCCTCTGAATAGGTGAATAGAGAAATGGCGTCTTTAAATGCTATATATTATCATCATCATTATTATTATTATTATCATTTTTTCAAAATTATTACTATCATTACATTTTTTATTATTATTATCATTATTTGTAACGTAATATTAAAAGGAATTAATGTAAAATAGCATGTATTAGCTTGTAGGGTCATGGGAGAATAGTCAAACATTTTTTTCCTATGGACTTTTAGTGAGAACAGAACCCCAATGTCCCTGGTAAGATAGCCTGGGGATATTCCCTATGTATTGTTTCTCAGCCCATTGTTTTGAGATAAGGTGTCACTTCTTTGTTCGATGGCTCGATATCAAATCAAGATCTTCATCAATATTTCAGGAGTTCAAACTGGACCAGTGGACCAACGCATTTGTCTGGGTGATGCCATAGCCTTTTCATATCAGACTAAAACAAAGAGGGAAAAATAGCACTGATATAACAAGCTCTTGTTATATAGCAAAGAGATTTATAGTACCCAAACTTTTCAGTTTCTATTGTATTTTAGCCCCGATATAAAAAGGTCTCCATATAAAGAGGAAATTTTGCAGGTCCAAAGGACTTCGTTATAAAATGGTTCAACTGTACTTTCATTTATATTGCATATTTGCGGACATGAATTTGAGGACCAAATAATATTTTCAATTTTTTTCAGTAGTGGAATGTGACATACATGCAATTTTGTTATTTCTTTTTTTTTGGGGGGGGGGGATAACCAGGTGGGGTTGGGGCATGCCAGCAATATTTGGTTGAAATGGTCTCGCTCATTCATATTTTAATTCCCCCCCCCATCTTCCTAAGTTAGAACCCTCAACATTTCGGTCTGTCTGAGAGACTATTTGCCGTCTTGCGGTCACTTCCCTGGGCCGAGTAGATTCTGATTGATTCCATTCTATGCGCTATGATTGGATCTTTGTTGGACCTCATTAGTAATTGATGAAGGAGGCAGATTCAATCCGACACAGACTACAGGTCAAAGAGGGCTACCTCTGAACACAAAGGACTCAGACTAAACTTAGTCTTGGGACAATGCTGGGACAAGGCTCCCCAGGGTCATTGTATCAAAATCATTATCTAATCGTTGTTAATCACCGGAAAGATTGATTGGTCGGAGAGGTAAGAATCAGGTCATGTGACCTTCGGATTGATTGAAGCCACGAAGGGTCATTTGGTGTTTTATCCCATCAAAATTTATTCTAATTGTACACAAATTAATTGGGTGGAATGGTCTACTGATTCATTCACATTATTCTTCTTTCTTTTGTGTCCTACAAAAATGATTTGTATATGGTCAATCATTATGAAATATCTCTGAATCTTTAGCTATTTATTTATCAACAATATATATTCAGAAGAAGCAAAAAGCAATCACTGCTCTCCCTTGAGCATAAAACAACAAAACTGCTCTCTAAGTAGTCTAGAGATTCAATCCCACGAGGAAATAAAAAATTATACTAAACAATCATTCCATGATGTGCTACACTTCACCCAGGTGAATTTATCAGGTTCGAAGCATTCTTTAGAACACATCTTGGTGCATATAAGCCAGTGTAACCCAAATCAGATTAAGAATTGTATATCAATTTGAAAAATTGTACAGAATGCCACATAAAATATACAAATTTTCAGCTTCAAGTGTATCGCATCAATCCCTAATTCCTATGGCAATGTGTAAGTTATGTGCAAACCAGAACAATTAATAGTCATTAAGATCATTAAGCATCTTCATTCATAATATTATCAACAAATATAGTACTGGCAGGCCAAATTGCCTGAGAAACATTTCTATGACACTTATGTGGCGAATGCAATTCAGAGAGAGAGGTGTAAATTTTAAGCGTCGAGCTGTTTACAAACATAAACCAATAAAAAAAGTAATATTTCTCTGAATGGAATAGGGCCTGAGATCCCTATCTTCATAAACAAGGATAATAGTTATATATGTATCCCTAATTAAGCCTTACCTTCATGGGTTTTAAATCCATTTTTCAAACCAGGGAATATTTTTGTACAATATTACAATATTCAACATAAGTTTGATACCCTGGAATGCTCAACTGTAAAATTCAAAATCTATACATCAAATCAGTACCCATTTTAATTGGATAACTATCAACAATAGCATAAACATCCTTGAATTAGGATAAATGGAGTAATTGTACGAGCCCCTCTACTGATGCTGAACCCTGGGCCATATAAAAAGACGTGACCGCAGTCGATCCTATCACACAATATCAATATTCTTTGACCCTGTTCACACCTACTTTTCAAAAGTGGCTTCCACTAGATTCAAAAGCCAGTTTGGTAGGCCAGCTGAAGATCATTCACAGCTACAGGCCACTAGGGTGAACTTCAGAAAGTACTTATGTTGCTATAGTAACCAGAACAGCTGGTCACCTGCACCTCGCACCCTAAGTGGTGCAGGTGACCAGCTGTTCTGGTTACTATAGCAACATAATAGAGCAGAAAATAAGATTTCATGCATAAATTTGCATAATTAATTATTTAAAAATCGAAATCATAAATTTTTAGAAATCAAACTATACAGTCATGTAGTTTACACTCTACACTATGCCCAGTGGAAGCCCAGTTTGAAAAGCAGATGTGAACAGAGCCATAGAGGTGACCACAGTCAATCCTATTACAACAATACCAATATTCTATGTCCATTCCTATGAAGGGTATTGATTAGCTGCTTATTGATTACTGTGATCACAAGAGATGAATGTTCGTGCACTAAGGCTTCAAAGCAATCAAACCGATTTGTGTGTTAGCGTGAATCAGAGCTATTTCAAACACCACGTGGTGGAGGTGGTGGTGGTGGTGGTGGTAGACATTCATTGTTAATGCAGTGGAAACATATTTAAAGGGGAATTACACCTAGACATTATTTTGCAATCAGTAAATGAAGAAAAATAAGATTAAAAAAACTCTGAAAATTTGAGCAAAATTGGATTATCTATTAAAAAGTTATGACTTTTCAAAAATTTTATTTACATCTCTCATGGGCTCCTTAAATCGGCAACGTCGAGGCAGAAAATGGCTGCCAACATGGAGAACTCTCCATTCACATTGTACACAAAATTTCACATTTTCCTCTTTTTCCGAAAGAGAAGACAACATTTTGTATAAAATTATATATAAATTATAGCCGGATCCATTCTGCAAACATTCCAGAGAGAATGATGATGATTCCTCATTTAAGATATGATATTGATCTATTTGTAATAAATTCATGTATAAAGTGAATGAGTAGTTCTCCATGTATGACATCATAGATTATGCTAATTGGCTATAAAGTATAAGTTGTCAATCACAGGTGTAAATGATAACTTTGAAAATTCATAACTTTTGAATGGATTATCCGATTTTGCTCAAATTTTCACAGTTTGTTTATCCTATTTTTTTTTCATTTACTGACCAAACATTAACGTCTGGGTGTAATTCCCCTTTAAAATTCAGCATGGAGATGCGCAACTTCATCTCCATGGTTTTAGCAAGCTTTTTTGCTACTTTGCGCAGAGTTCATGATGAGAAGTGCAGAGCTGCTAACCGTTCCCAAATATGCATAAGATCAAGATTAAAATATGAATAACGCAACAGCTGAACAAAAATGAGAGGAAACATGACAACAGTAACCTTACTCTCGGCCAAAGCCTTGAATTCATTTGGAAATAAAGATCATGCATTTTTGGAAACTTGTGGCATCTATAGGAGCAGTGTAAAAAATGCACAGGGGAAAAGGGCGATTGGCTGCTAAACCTTAGATATAGTCCCTGCAAAATGTATTACAGGTTTTATTTCTCTGAAGGAAAATGTAAAAAGAGCCCTCGTAAAAAAAGGAGAAGGTTTTTTACCCTGTCCGGAAGTGCCTGTCATGAATACATTTCTACAGTATATCCACTATAGTTGTTACTGTATAAGCTAATATTTTAGTGTACAGATATTTTCGCGATTTCAGACCAGTTTGACACATTGGCGTGTTGTTATTTTCACGCTTTTGACAGTGTTTGTACACATGTGAATGTGCATGATACAGAGTGGAAATTTTCGCGAGGTCAAAGCCGCGAAATTGGCGAAAATAAAACCACTGCGAAAATTTCAGCTTATACAGTATGACACTCGTCTAGTAACCGAGAGATAGAGGGTTCAAATCTTGCCTGGTCCTACCTATGATTGTTTGTAGCAGTTTCTGGGCACCAAAGAATGTTGCTGGTGTATTTGAATCTATACATTCAAACAATAGTCACATTTTTCCAAAGATGACCTTAGATGTCAGTACAAAATGTAAAATTGCCATATCTGATTGACAAACATCATAAACTCTTATTCACCTGTCTCTTTCTTAATCTCTTGCTCTCTCATTCTCTCTCTCTCCCTCTCTCTCTCTCTCTCTCTCTCTCTCACTCTCTCTCTCGTACACATAAGGTCTTTTCTGTCAAGGGTTACAGTACACTAAGCCCATCCATCTCCATGCTGATATATAATTTAATGTTGAGTAAATATTTCACAAGCTTGGATGCATTATTGATAAGACTAGCAGGTCTGCCCGTTTGTGTAGTTTTGCCTTCCTATAATAACTTTGGGGGAAAACAGATAGTGATAAGTATGACATGAATGAAATATTTTTTGCAGGCCCCATTCTGCTGAGACCAGCTTCCAAGGTGAAGACCCTAGTATTCTGTTCTCCCCCCCC